>JAUEJL010082688.1:0-15096 GCA_032274825.1 Drosophyllum lusitanicum
GACTGCCCACTTTGTTTATGATGCTATTAATGCCTGTTTAATTGATCGTTCATATGTCCCTACCAAGGCTCAATTTGGTAGACATTTTTACAAAAGCTTTAGGCAAGTAGTTTGATCATCTTCTTAGCAAATAAGGCATTGTGAATGCTTCAACTTGAGGGGAGATGTTAGAAGATAAGATTCCATCGATAGATTAGGAGATATAGGAGATAGTTTTTAATATTTGAATTGTTAGTATATATCTATTCCTAATATAGAGGAATTTGTCGATAGAATCTTATCTATTCTAACATATTCTCACCAATGGGGTTAAGTTTGCGGGGCGGGGGTGGTGTTACCATGCCAAGTGGGTTTACTGTTTCTCTCTCGCAACCACATCGTTTGCTCGTAGAAGTGTGAAAAACACGTAAAGAACTATGCACCGACCATTTTACGATCAATGGAGCCAAAATTGTATAAAAAATAAAAAAATAATAATATTCGGTATGTTTAATATTGTGGTTACCGTTTTCTGTTCAAACAATATTCTTAAATGATCGAAACCATGTTGTTTATGTGAATGTTAACGTTAATGTAAACATTTTAGGGTAGTAAAAGTGTAATAATGTTAACCTTTTTCTATATCAAATGGTTGCTTTTATGACTTTGTCCCATATTAATAATTATCTATTTATCCATGCCTTCCTTTGATAATTTAAAATCACACAAAATTATGGTAAGTGATATATGTTATGAAGATAAAATGATATTATCGAGAAGGGTTAAGATTTTCTCGTGTTTGGTCAAACATGATCCATCATGTTATCTCACAAATATAAGAGTGAGACCTACAAAGGGACTCGTTATTGACTTAAAAGAGGAGACGCACTCTCATGTATGTAAGAGAACATGACAGGTCATGTTTAACCATAATATGAGAGGATCTTAACCCTACAGAGAAACATATGTAAAAGAAAATATACAACTGTTAAGAAAAGTATTAAAATTATAACAAACCGACCATACAGATATTAACACTAATTTTTAACTCGTAGTAAACAAGAAGCCGCCTTGAGAAACCTACAAATCCCATTGGCTACAGGTAGCTAGCTACAAGGCGACAACAGTACAACCTCTCTACCAGTTTTTTTTTAATAATAATCATTAATTAAATAGAAATATAATGAAATGATAAATAGGTGGCATGTTTGTGACTTTTCCAGCCTAGCTAACTGATCATTTCGTATGAATAGAATCATTAAATCTTGGTATTACATAACACAATATGTTTTGAAGTCACAATCACAACAAATCTTATAAAAACTCTATAGTTAAGCGTATTTGGATGGAAACAATATAGAGATGGGTGACCTTTTTAAAGTTTTCGAGTAGGGCAAAGCGAATAATAGTGTGTTCTGGTAAAGCGAGGTGTTACAGTAATACATGATTAATCAATTTGAGTCTAGAAATATATAAAAATTAAAAACATAGGTTTTCCTGACAAACTAATAATAATAAGTAAGGAAATTCTGGAACAGAGCTACAAGACACGATTCTCGTAATCATGATTGAGTTCATGGGTGAAATCCCAGTTAACGGGTATGCATGGTTTAATGTATAGTTTAAGCTTGCTTTACCTAGCAATCACAAGGGTATATAATAGAAATTAGCTACCTACTTTTTAAAAATAACTATATAGTTAATGTATTTTTTTATTAAAAGGTGTTCCTCATGTTTATTAATTCTAGTCATTTTGTAGACGAAATATATAGTTTAGAAGTAAGTTTTGGAGTATGCTATTAAAAATGTAGTTTATATTGATAGAGTAGCTAGGTAACATTGTTGTCGGAGTTAGAATCATGACACTTTTTTTTATGGTTGGCTTTTTTATTTAATGCGAGTATATGACAATGATTTAACGTGTATTGAAAATTACACTATGCTAGAGAGTAGGGATATCGAAAGGGGATCTGTTAACAACATCATGTTCTGTTATTATTCATTTATTCACCATAATGAGTTGTGAACCTATTATAAAGAAAATCCTCTCCTTGTTTTCTTCTCTATCCACCACCATCACCAACCCTTCACTTCCGGACACCTGACTTATAGGGTATTGATTTGATTATTAGGCTTATGGCTATCTGATTATTCTTCATTTTCGATTGGTATGCTGTGGTAACATAAAGCCATGACCTTTACAAATATTATCAAATTTGAAATCTTGAAAACAAATCAAGAACACACATATACCCACCATTGAGGTTTATATCTAGACAAAAACTAGGAAAACACACGTACATTGATTTACAGTCTTGATTTAAGGTCTGGTGATGTTAGAGAGAGGGAGAGGTCTTTAACAACTCAACATCAATAATACATACCGCAAATCGATTTTTAGGACCGCCAACAGATTTGTGGAACGATGACCATCGTATGGATAGTAAGACAACTATGTTTGAGAGAGACGATCTGGAAATAAGTGAGGGAGGCGATTCAGAGTCGAGTGACTATATTTCTTGCAGGAGGTGAGTCGAGCAGGTGGTCGTTTCAAAGCTGGGTGAGGGAGACGATTCATGGTCAAATAACTAGCTATTTTTCGGGATGTGACTGTGAGCCGGTTGAGTGGTTGTTTGCCAATGATGTAGTGTGAAGGGAAGAGATGCATAGAGTGACAAGGGGGAAGATAATGTGCATGTCTTGAATGAGGGAGAGAAAGGGTTTTGGTTGTGAGGGGGTTTAATTAGGGTTAAATTAAATTTAAAAATGCAAGATATTAGAAATTTTCATGTTTGGTGGGTTTCTGGTAAAGATTTGTGCAAATTGGTACAAAATTACTTGCAAGTTTGTTGTCTATTTTTTCAATAAAAAAGTAAAATACTTGTATAATAATAATTACATCAACAATACTAATATTGACCTGGTATCTTATATGATGTTTTAGCTTTGATTTCAGTAGCAATTTGAGTTGGATTCGATTCAAGTGGTTATATGTCGTAGATTTTGGTGTTTTGTCATATTGGATTAAATATTGAATTGGTAGTTTAAGAGTTGAATTGATTAACAAAGATGTTTTAATAATGACCAAGTGTTTATAAGCTTCAGGCAGGTATTGGAATTCACTTAATCAAGAACATGTGTGTATTGGTATGTAAATGGTTGCTACTAGAATGTAAACTATCGTACGGTAGTCTTCACGGGTGTGAAGAATAGGCTTCACGATCATGAAGACAGATTTTTGTGTCCATTAAGCAAGGATTCACGGGACGTGAACATATCATGGTCCAAACGGAGGAACCAAAGAACAAGGGTTCACAGCCGTGAAAGGTTGTAAGTCTCACACATATAAATAGGAGGGTTCACAGTTGTGAGTGAAAGAGAATTAGTGGATTCCACATGTTTTCTTGAATGAAAAATGATTCTTGGTACCTATTTATTCTCTCTTTTTAAAGTTCCTGAAGCGGTTCTTTATAGACTTGAGAGCCATCATTGTAAGTTCTTTTAGAGAGGCTCTAACTCGTCTAAAAAGATGGCATGGATTGCGTGGAAGGATGTATTGGCTAAAAAGGAATTGGGAGGTTTGGAAATTGGTACTTCGAAAGCTTTAAATCTTGCTCTTCTTTCCAAATGGTGGTGGAGAATTAAAGTGGAAAAACATTCTTTGTGGAGAAGATTTATTAAATCGTTGCATGTTTTTTGTTGATCTCGTGAAGTGGATCCAGTATCCACTAGATGTAGAGGAGTATGGAGCACTATCGCTAAGATTGGTGTCGATCTTCAATATGTTAATATCAACCTTGATTCCTTATTTGAGAGCAAATTGAATAATGAGTTGAATAATTTGATATGGTGTTGGAAGCTGAATTCATCTGGTGTTTTCCTTTGTTAGTTCTCTAAGAAAGTTGATTGAGGATTATACCCCAGCAAATCCTTGTAGAGTTCAAACTTGATAGATTGGGGTTCACATCTTGGCTTTAGTGGCAAGAAGGTGGCTGATTTTAACACAGTGGTGTTCTCGTTTTGCTGGATTCTTTGGTCCTGTCATAATATAGGTTGTTCAATTCTAAGTTGGCGTCGTTCGTTTTTCTGTTTTTTCAATTACAAAGTTCATCTTTATTTTGGTTAAATGTTAGGGGGTAATCTAGGAAGATGCGTGCCTTGGCCAAATTGGAGATGTCTTACATGTGTTGATTTGTCTTCATAACCTTTTCTTTTCTCGTGTTCTTCGAGCAGTTGTTATGGTTTTTAATAAAATGTTTCATTCTGGCTTCTGCTATTAAAAAAAGTAGAAGGAAATAGTACGAGAAAATATAAATACATAAACCTTTTAAGTTGAATTCAATCATTAAACATCTACTTTCAAAATTATTGCATCTTTTTTTAACCATATATAAACCACCGACGGTTTCCAAATAGCGTTTCAGGTTCATTCGAAACGTCGTTTACGAAGCACTATAAATTGTCACATGCTCTAAATTCGCTTTGACATTTGTAAAACGGAGATCTCCAGATAATAATATACAAATCCAAGTACCTTTACTATATATATATATGTGTGTGTGTGTGTTATTAAACATTTTCGTAGGGTTTGATTTGCCTCGATGTCAAAAGTCAATTTAATGCTCCATCCCATAGGCTATATATGCGCACCTCATCCACTTGAACCTGTTATTTTGCTTCTTCGTCGGCTCTTACAAACCGATTTCTCTTTCTTCGCTGTCTTACTTTTCTTCCCCTGTATCATATTTAATTTTAAAAAATTGAGAAAGTGGTAGAAGGTAAAAATGGGTACGTATAACATAGCTGGGAGGGATGAGATGAAGTTGGAAAGATGAGTAAAGTTACGACAAAGATGAGAGAAGGAAAAAAATGTATAACATGTGGTCTTATAAACCAACACATTTTTATGTTAACAGATAAAAACGAAATTACACTAACAAGTTTCAAAACTAGAACAATACTTTGGCGGGTAATGGTCATATAAAAACGTCAACAACTTTAGCAAGTGTCAAACAAACAGAATTAGAATAAACGACACTCAATCTCAACAATATCATATCAACTTCAACATCATAGCACAATAGCACTTAACTTCAATGTTGATAAAGTATGACGCGTATCTCTTAAGTATTTCTATTAGCGAAAGCGCCATAAGTGTTGCCCTTCAACCCCACTAGGAACAATGCACTTAGGACCATGTAAAGGGTGTGACCCTTTTAAATCTCCCTTATTTTAGTTTAAAATTTCAATATATCTTTAGTTTCCTATAATTACACTAAAACCACCAAACATTTTACCTTTTTCTAATGAAACCTAAATTCGTGTATAGCTTTGTGGAATTTGTACGCATTTGCTTGTTTTATTACGTTGTCATTGTTGTTTATAATCTTGTGTTATTGTTCCCAAAGTCTACTATTTTCTTTTCAATTTTCCATGTTACATTTTAAATTTAAAAACAAATAAGTAATAAATATTAAAAAAATACAATACTATACTTAAGAAAATAAATACAATACTATATTGTAGCACAACGTTATCTAGTATTGATGAAATGTATCCCTCCCCAAAAGGTTGAGGGTTCAGGTTTCATAATGAATAATGAAATAGATTTAAAAATAGGGTTTAAAAACGTATTTACCGTTAAAAAAATTAAATGCTTCAAATTTAAGAAACATACAAGATGCATGCACACGTAATAACTAGTTGAATCTGTCTAACTGTATACATTTATTTATATATGAAGTAATTAATTTTTAATTCATGTCTATTTATGAACAGTTTTTGGCAATTTAATTTGGGTTATAAAATGCTTTATTTGGGATTAGAAGTTGGATTTTTCAAACAAATGTAGATGATTTTTTAAATACATATATTATTTAATTTAACAATAATATAAGAGTGTATATTTTAATACCTAAATGTAATTTAAATAGGGTTTTAGAAATTTCTAGGAATTGTATTTTCAGTAACTCATTTAAGATTTTAACAACTAATCCCAGTACAAAAACTTCCTTTGCAAAATGTTTAAATACTAACAAAAAAAATAAATAATAATTTTTGAGAAGGAAAAACAAAGGTCTTATTGATCTTCTTTTAAATATATTAATTTAAAATGAAAAATAATTATAAATAGTTTTTTAATAAAAATGTAGCGCGATTTACGGCACAAGATAGGCCCCAGCGGGACAGAATAAAGACTTTGGATTCCCCACAACTCACGTACACGTCTTCACCATTCATCCACTCACATTTTGACATGTCAGCATAAAGATCTACGGTTTTTCTTTTTTTTTAATATTTTATTTCCAATATTAAATTGCGATAGAAAATAATTTGGCGGGCAACCAGAATAAATTCAAATTGCAGATTTAAAACCCTAGCAACCTCCATTTTCCCCAATTTCGTCACCCTCTCTCTACTTTCTCTCTCTCCACAGGTTCGTCTGCTTCCTCCTCTCTATTCAAATCGCAGATTTAGTACGATTTTATTTCTGTTGTTCGATCAAAATTCGCTACTCTTTCGGATGAATAGATTACTTAATTTGTTCTTCTGCATCCCTGTATGCATCGACTTTTGGTTGCCTTAATCCGATCATTAAGTTTCGTTTCGTGATTCTTTTTTTTCTTCCGGTTTTAGGTTCCTGTTGATATTATCTATAGTTTGTGCATGTTGTGCTTTATTTTTAGGTTTTATTGGTTGTTTGTCATTGCTACAGGTAAATTGACTAACACGACTAGAGGATGAAAGCCAATGGTGACTTCTGATGGTAATAGTTCTTTTCAGTATTAGTGTGCTGGCAGCGTTCGCTGTAATTTTTTTAGCGGTGGTCTTGCATGAAGTAGTTTTACTGCCTGCTTTCAGCTTAAATTCTCCATCTGTGAATTAGATTTATTTATCTGATTTTCAAAATCTGTATTTGGTAATTTCTGTTAAAATTTCGGTACTCAACTCTTTTGGGGAGTTGCTGCAGGTTTTAAAAAATTAAAGGTTAGATTTTTAATTGATTTCTGATGATGTGATTACACTGATTCAGGTACATTGGCTTTGGCCTTTAGTTCTGATGTTACTTTGGAAGTGAGCAGCAGTATAGGAAGCAAAGAGCAAGTAGAATGGGCAAAGTGTCCCCTAAAGAGAAAATGTCCAAAACTTCAAAGCATAAGAGGCGTATCCATGGTTCTAACAAGTATTTGAAACCAGGTGCTCTTGCTCAGCTGCGTAATAGCAAGGCGTCAGCATCAAAGTCCTCTACAGATAGTGGGAAGAAGATGATTGACGTTATGGATGCAGAGAATACCCAGGGTGTTTCTCTGTTACAGAATAAATGTTCCAGTGGCATACCTATAATTTTATCACCTGAAAAGTTCAGATACAGTCCTGTGGCAGGACCAGTTGATTTGCTTAAGGAGAATAATTTACAGAGAACACCCAAGACGCCACGTCCTGTTGGAGATGGATCCGATTATGAGTCCAGACTTGAATCTCTCCCAATGGAGTTACTGGTAACCCACATTTCATCTCTAACTAAGACTGATTTATTTACTAGTGTAAAGTAAAACTTAAATACTTAACAGTATTGAACGTGACATCTTTTTGTATAGTTAGTTGATAAATTAATAAACTACACATACAGGATATACAACTGTTGATGGGTGTTCACTGCCCATAATTTCAGCAGTCCTGTTTTACATTTTAAATAAAATGTTCTTTATATGTTCAAAAGTATTTTTGTAAACAAGGAGCAAGTTATGACTGAATGACTGATAGGATCTCAAAGGGAGATGATTGATTGGCGTGAACTCCTTTTTTTTTTAAAGTTTGTTTGGCAATGACCTAAAAAAGAAAAACATCATTTATAAAAGTCGGATGATGAGATAAAGCCTATTTTTTGGCTGTAGAAATCAAATATATCATTGTAATTGAAGCTAACAGTGGCAGAAACAAAGAGTATGCTGTCCTGCTCCTTTTTAGTTATATCTTATAAACATCTGTGACGTATCTTCTATGTCACTTTCTGAATCATAAGCTAAACAGTGCCGAGTGCTGACCATCTGAATGTATGATCAACAAAATTGTTTCTTTCTAATCTGCTTCCCTGGCTGTGTTCGTTGTCAAAGAAACAATATATCGGGGCTACTTACTTACTTGATGTGTTTATCTTTTTCGTATGAAAATTGCAACATTTGAAGTCATAGTAGTTGTCAATCAAATCACTACAAAGAAACCTTCAATAATAATAAGTACTTAAATAATTAAATTTAATAAACCAAAAGCAAAAGCATGTATAACTTGTAAACATGACCAAAATATGTAATTTTTGTCTGAGAATATGCCCAAAATGAACATTTTTAAAGGTTTGTTGGGACCGACGGGTATGTGGTATGTTGCTGGAGTATAATTGGTTAACCTGTAATAGCAATTTTGTCAAGCCTCGCCCAAACAAAGCCCCCATTAATTCGCTACTTTTATTCCGCTCGTTCCCTATGGTCTAGCGCTTCGTTCATGAGTTGCTATCGCTTTAGCTGTGATAACTATAATTTCAATCTGACGTGTCCTTGTTTGTGATTCAAGGTCAAGATACTTTGCCACCTCCACCATGACCAACTGAGAGCTGTTTTCCATGTCTCTGAGAGAGTCAGAAAGGCTGTGAGTTATTTTCTATATTTTTATTTTTTTATTTTTTTATGGTTACTGTATCTAGCACCATGATGCTACTGCTTAAAGATAGAGTAAATATGAAAACAATGCATATTAATTCCTTAGGTTGTGATAGCTCGGCAGTTTCACTTTAACTACACCACACCAGACAGGACTCGACAAGAAATGTTGTGCACATCAACACCACTGCCTACTGAACACTGGCCTTTTGTCAGGTTTGGATCCCAATTTGTGTTTCTTATCTACCTTTCTTTTAACATATCATTCGTTCAATGATTGACATTTTATTTCAATGTACTATAGTAAGGGAGAAGGTAAGAGCAAAGATTTTACTCTACCAAGCACTCCAAAAGCACCTAGGCATGGACCTCGTCCTCCATTCCGCCCCAAGTTAACTGAAATGCGCCAAATTGCAGCGGTTTTGTTTCAAGAATCAGCATTTCCTAGTAGGTACATTGTTCCATCGTTAATACCAAAACCAATATGCAAATCATTTGCTTCCAACCGAGCATTGTTCTATGATGAAGAGCTTGAGCTTTGCCAGGCTGTTGCTCAGAATAAACTCCGTTAGCCATCAACGAGTAGTAAGTTTCCCTTTGTTATGTACAGTGGTAGCCCCTCCCCCCAAGAAAAAAGAAAGAAAAACAAAACTTCATGTTTCTTAGGTTACTACCACTAGTAGGTAGGTAGACTAAGATGGTACAATTTTGAAGATCTAATGGGGCAGTCATCAGCTTGATGTTGGCCTAAGATTTGCAGTAGTAGAATGGTATGGTTGATAATCAAATAATGTCTGATGTTATGTTTTGTAAATATTGTGAGAACATTTTGCTTTAGGATGTTGGGTTGTTTTTTCAATGTGAGAAACATCTACTATAATACTTTAAGAGTTTTGTTTTTTGTCAAGATGCTGCAAGATTTGTGTTCTGTAATTCTAGTGTTCTCCATAACTTTCTACGTGTTGCATAGAAATTGTACACTAAACACAAAATGGTGTTCTAAGACGTGCACTTTGAGTGATCTTTGACTTTTTTTTATTTTTTATGACGGGACTAAGCGTAAGGTTCAATCCTGTTTTGGAGGCCAGAGATTGAAACCTAATAGCAAATGTACCAAATCTTGTAGATTGTTAAGCAGTTTTTGTACTATTGATTCGTGGTGTGTAGTTGAGTTGGTAAGGGATGGAGGCTATTGCAGTCAAAATCAACTAGAGTCTGGTAATCAATCCATAGGGGACCGTTTGTCTTGCCCCTTGGTCAATCCAACTTACCTCTCACATGTTGAGCCTAAGGCGGTCTGGCGTGAGCTGGTTGGGATATCCAGAACAAGGCGCATTTATTATTGGAGTGAACTTAAATCGTTACCAAATTGGATTCTGAAAATCTGAAACGAACGTAAATATTACATAAAAGGGCAGTTCATTTATGAGGTGAACCAGAAAGAAAGTGATAGGGAGCTTGTATGGGTCACAAGGATACTTAAATCCTTCATAATTGATGTGCCCTGTTGTCTGTGATAGGAGCTTTACCATTGGCATTTAAGCCCCAGAGCATGTTCACATTTATCACACCAACTACAACCCATCCACTTTCCTATCTCTGAAATAGGAGACACCCATTCATTTTTGGTCATCTTGATATTAACAATTAAATTGTTATTTATTTCTAAAATGATTGGGAAAGCTACAAAATGCAGCACTAAGCGAATCTCGTATAAACGACTTTACTATGGTTTGAAAACCATACTTGCTCACACGTTACTAACCAATGATCCAATTTTTTATTTATTTATTTATTTTTTGTCATAATATTGAGATTCATCCTCTTCTTTTAAATATCATCTGTTTTAATAATCTAAATATAATTTTCATTGAAGTCTTTTCTTCAATGACATTGAAAATCTGCAGTTTGATATACTAATTCTCTCTCAAAAAGGCAGTGAAAGGTCTATTCGGGACCGAGAATATCAACAAGAATGAATTGATACAACGCAAAAGAACAAAAGGCAAACGAAAATTGGAATACAAATTTTTGGCCAAACTACAGGATTAGTACATTAAGATGCTCGAGTACTTAAAAGATCAAAATACAAATCAACAAACATATGAAAATGAATCCATAACAAGATAAGGGTCGAAGAACAGTGAAATACAACTAGTTTTCGTCGTCTTCATCACAATATCGAGCATGACTTTTGACTCTTTCCCTTCTTTTTCTTTGCCTTTGGAGGCTGCAGAACGACTTTAATGGCCGCATCGAAAACTTGCTTCACATTCTGATAAAAACAACCACCGGTGTTGAATATAAAAATTCCCTAACCAAAATAAATAAATAAGTAGAAATAAAGATTGAGCTTACCAGTTGTGTTTTTGAACTACATTCAATGTACTCGGGAGCTCCAATCGTCTTCTTTAACTCCTCGCCCTGTAAAGAGTGAGAAGATTTTATTGTTCTGTGCTAGAAAAAACTAAAGCTCTTTTGCAGACATAGTAAAACAGACAATTCGAGTACTATGTCAAAATTTTGGTGTGGGTCCAAATGCATAAGGTTGGGTTGACCCAAAACTTTCTATAAATGTGCCCAGTAGCATATGATTACAAAAGTAATATGACTTCAACATTGAAATAGTTTCTTATTGAATAAAATGATTTTGGAAGTTTTATGAATAAAAAAAACCATATTGAATGACTTTAGGTATGAGTTCAGCACCTGAGCAGTAGTGATGGGAGTTGCACCAGGATGATCTACGAAGAACTGCTTATCATCCCGAAGATCTACAATCCATAAGAAAAAAATAATAATATTGTGGAACCAAATGAATATAATCTCAGAAATCACATGGAACTTGATCATCACCAAATGATGCTTTTAAGACGTCCAATTTGGTTGGTCTCCTCATACATTTTTGTGTTTTAAGATGTGTACTTTAAAAGGTTTGCTAAAACAAATTTATATATCAACTGCTAATGCACATACATACATAAATATGTATATACACATGCATATGCATATGCATATATATATGTACATACATACACACATGTATGATAACATTGTTATCTTGTCCTATTTCGATGGTTCTAACAACTTCAAATACCAATAAGGACCTTTTTATTTACGTGGCAACACGTTTGTTTTGGATAAATAAACTACACAAATCGACAGAAAAACAGTTCTTTTTTCATTTTAAAGAGACATAGGAGATAAGGTTTTTGACATATGATGATTTGCATAGTTGGCTTCATCAAGCATCCAAATCACATCACAATATGCATTACAAGTACAAAGGGTTGACAAAAGTGGACTTATCTTTCCTATTGAACATTACTAATGAAGTAATAAGCAATGAGCTATAAAACCAACACAAAAGAGTTTTAAGGCTGAAAAATAATGTTTATGGAATAACTCACCGAGTTTTGTCCCAACAAGAACGATTGGGACACCAGGGGCATAATGCTTCAATTCTGGAATCCACTGAAATATAAAAAACCCAACAACTTTAAGTCCCAATTATGAAAACCAAATTATAACTCATTAAGAATTAAACAAGATCTTCACCTTCTTGGAGACATTTTCATAGCTGGCCTTGCTAATAAGCGAGAATGCCAAAATGAAAACATCAGCCCCACGATAACTCAGCGGTCTTAATCTGTTATAATCTTCCTGTCCTGTTTCACAGAAAGCATGATTAACACGTATTAAATACATCTTTAAAACTTCATTGATACAAATATCAAAAGCTTACCAGCAGTATCCCACAAGCCTAGATTAACCGTGCTTCCATTGACAACAACATTGGCACTGAAATTATCAAATACTGTTGGGACGTAATCCTGTTTAAACCACAACCAACCACGTGCTTAGCACCAAATTCCACAGAATTGAATTAGCTACAATACATGCTCATGCTCTTACTTTTAAAACCCAATGTTTTTTAAAGATATGTGATAAGTTAGATACCCAAAAAGAGAATCAAGAATACAAACAATAAAAGCTCATAAATTCATCATTTTTATCAACAAAACTGTCAAACAAATTTGTATGCCAGGAAAAGAATGTCATATGTAGTTCTTATTGTGAATTAGACAGAAATGAAAATTCAAGCTTTAGCATAAAGAAGAACAAGAACAAAGTTAAATTCAAGAAAAAGAATCGTCGTGGAGCGAATTGGAAATCCAAAAAGAAAAGGTTACTGATTCTACTTTCATAGGTTAGCTAGAGATTAACAAAAATTACACTAAAACATTTATCAAGAAAATTCAGGCAAATTCAACATTTTTCTCAAGAAATGTGAAACAAATTTGATACCCAATAAGAATGAAATCATCTACAGATTCTCCTTTTTCATAAATTAGATTGGAATAAGCCCAATTAGCATTAACATACTAAATCAATAAAACCAAAAACAAGAATAAGAATGAAAGAAAACTAAGCAAATTCATCATCTTTATCAAGAAAATGTTAGACCAAATTAATTACCCCAAAAGAATGTCATCATATACAGATTCACCATTTCGTAAATCAGATAGAATCATAGAAATCACCCGAAAGACCCATCAAAAATCACCAACAATGACAAGAAGAAAAGAAAACTCATCACACTCATTAACAACTACTTTAGTATAATCAATAATATCCATAAAATAAAGTTGGAGATATTCACCGTAGGGAAGGTGTTACTGGTGTAAGAAATTAAGAGACATGTCTTTCCGACAGCCCCATCACCGACCGTGACGCACTTTATGAACCTCGATGCGCTCATATTTGTTCAGATCTTCTTCTACGCTCAGAAGACCTGATCACCCACCAATTCAAAAACTCCCGTTTTCGCCTCTTGTTTCTTTCCCTTCAGACAAATTTAACGCTTGTTTTGTTTGAAATGGTTGAAGATAATGTTGCAGATATTTCCAGTCAAACCTCAAGAACAAACCCTAGAGAAAGTATGCAAAAGAGGAAAATTGTATAATACAGGGACCAATTTTCTTTTTCTGTTGGAATTGTAAACCCTAAAGAATAGGAAATGTTTGGGGATTGAAAGAGATTAGAGCACTTTCGTTTCGCCGGGAAACAATGCCGTTGAATCGCGGTGTGGGTGGTGCAGATCAACTCTCTCTCTCTCTCTCTCTCTCACACACACACACACACACACTCTCTCTCTCTCTCTCTCTCTGGATTTATTGATTCGAAAAGGTTGAAAAAAATTCTGAAATTTGTGTTCTTGCTGTTGTGCCAACGAAAATGGGGTTTGTTTAATTTGGGTGTAATTGTCGCTCTCCATTTATAAATAAATAAATAATACACAACTGTGGCTGTGTAGTTGAATTCATAAATCTTTTCACTTTTTCATTTTCTTCTTTTAATTATTAATGTATGCAAATGATGAAAAGTTGCTTTAATTATAATTTAATGCATATCGCATAGTTGTCTATTATTCTTGTTAATTGTATTTCAGTGTTTATACGTAATGTAATTTTTAAGACGCATCATATCATAGTTATACGTATATATAACATTGTATGACTTACTTTGACATATGACCTGTTAGGATGCCGTTATCCTTCTACATATTATAAACTAAAGTTTTTTTAGAATAAGACATTGTTTTCTAAGAAAACTGTTTCTTTATAATAATTGATAATTACTTCAATGATCTTATTTTATCGTATCTTTGGAAGCGATCATTTATCTTTTATAGACCTTTTGATGTATGTCACATTTTTCTCTGTAAACATAATAAGACATAAAACCTTTTCCATCTTCTAAAACAAACAACATGTAAGAATAATAATTCGAAAAATAATTACTTAATTGATCTAATAAGTACGAGAGTAATATTAGAATATGAAACATATTTTGTTTTCAAAATTTGAAATGTCTTCTTGTAATAACTAATAAAAATGTTTCTAATTAAAATGCTTTTTGAATAGCTGGGTTAGGATGATAACCATAACGAAACTCTATTCTTAATCATCTGTTTTGGTGTTAAAAAAATAAAATAAAATCAAAGCAATGAGTAATTGAAACCGGAACCAAAAAGAAAAAGTAAGGGTGATTTTTTCCTTATCTTTTTCGTGCAATTCACTTATTTTCTTTGTCACGTACGTACACTTAATTAGCCACTCATCATCTTCAAACAATTAATTATTAGTTTTGTCTTTAGATTGAACATCTCTGCAAAATCTCCAAACTTTATATATACACAGGGATGGTTTATTTGAGAATCGTTTTTATTGCAAGTACCGTGAGAACCAATCTTGACTCTTTATTAAAATAAATCAATAGTCAATAAAAATGACGGCTCATTAATGATACATTCATAATTTAATGGCTCATTAACGATACACTAGTGAGAGGTATTTCGGAAAAATCAAGACACGATTTTTAATTAAAACTCATCCGGACGCAATTTACGGTTGGAAAACTATATAAAAGACCAAAATACCCCTATTAATGAGCATTAATG
>JAUEJL010082699.1:0-15095 GCA_032274825.1 Drosophyllum lusitanicum
AAACTAGTTAAGTTTCGATAAATTCATTATAAGAATGTTTATATATAAGTTTAAATAATAATAATAATAAAATTCATTGGCTTATCTAAATTATAAATAAATTACACAAATACTTTAGTTGATATGAACTATTTTACAATAAATATAGTTTAAGTTTATAATACATTTTTTGTAAATACTTTAAAAATGTATTTATACAATTGATAAAAATAAAAAAAAGTTAGTACAATTAGGAAAAGGTTGATAGTATGTAATAAGTTGGTAAAAAAAAAATTAGTAAAATTTGAAAAATATTGTAACAATTTTCCCTTTTGTGAAATCTCTAACCTAATTCTTGATGTTACTTAATAGTCAAACCATTAAATAACTATATATCAAACATTTATATGAATTTCCTTTGACATACAAGTTAAATAAAATATTTCATTGCTATGTATATGTTTGTGCCAAAAAAACAGAACAAAAAAAATGTCCCATACTGCAAAGAAATCAACCTTCACATAATGACCAGATTACCGAAAAAACGCACAAAAACTCGCAATAAACACACATGTACCAAAATCGCAACTAATTAATCTCCACCATTGCTAGTCAAGGTCTTTCAGAAACCAATCTCTCTACCTACATACTGGTAAGGGTGTGATTGTTTACATCATACCTCCCTCATACCCGCTGAGGCGGGACTATGCTGCTGCTAGTCGAGCAACTAAACTTCATAACGAGGATCGCGTCTAATACAACGATAATACACTCATTACAACAATCACAATAGTGAGCCCAGGAGGAGAGAAAAAAGAGGGGTGTTGTAATAGTTTGCTAAACTACAATATCACCATATGCTGCCCCTAGTTGATAGGGATTAGCTTATTAATCATTCTTTTAGCTGAAAACACAAGCTTAAACACGAATATTCTCGATATATTACCTCTCTAATGAACAGTATGTTCACTATCATAATTCCAGCCATGAAGCGAAACACGCGGGGTGACACCTTTGGGTACTTCAAATGACATTGTGACAGTCATTTCTTCACCAGGAACCAATGAAAAATAGTTGTCAGAATAATGAACTGGAAGAATTCTTGTGTCTTCATCTTTCTTATGATCTTGATTCGAACCATGAACCGAGAAATTAAGAAAAAAAGCGACCCCGATATCAGCACCATTTATTTCCGACACTCTAACATCATAATCATCTCTTGAAAAAGAACTGTACAGCTTTTGCAGTAACCCGATTCTTTTTCTGGTATCTAATGATTTCGAATCAGAATCAGAATCAAAATCAAAATCACCATTGTTGTTTCTTTCCACAAACTTGTTCATGTGGAGTAAACTTTTGGTCTCTGGTTTCTTTGATGTGTTCTGTACAAGCACACGAACGTTATAAGTTGACCCGCTAATGGAAATATCGGAAGTCATCTTGAGGGGTATCTTCTTTTTTCTGTAGGGTTCCAGTAGTTTATAATCACCACCGGGTAAATATAGCCAGTAAAAGTTTCTTGATAATATATGAAAATTTGATATGTTGTAAAGCTTGAGAAGAAGAAAGTAGACAGATTTAGGATTTGTGGACTTTGGATACTTCATCTCCAAAATTGGTACAGTTTTCTTTGGTGGCACGGAGAGCGTTTCAGAAACTTTGTAGTAAGGACATGTTCCTTCAAGATCCCACACAGACACCTCAATTGCCACATCAGCAAGTTCATGTGATGTAGTGTTAACCACCTGGATTAAAGGGATGAAGAGTAAGAGGGTGTTTGGATGTAGCAGTAGTAGTGTGTAGTGTCGTTAAAAATTTAAAATATACACTAGAAACCTACAGCGGTATCTTCTTCTTTGTTTCCTCCAACAGCAAAATCTGTTTATCCAAACTAGCTAAATTCTTTAAAAAACCATTTACCTCAACTTGTAACACGAATTTAGAAATTAACAATTTACCTCTATGAAATAAGTTGCCAGATTTAACTGGACATGTATCGGTTCTGCAGCATGTCGACAACCATAAAATCCCGCAGTCTGGTCATGAAGATGATCATAAAATTGGCCTCGGAGGCCCGTCCATGGATTCTGTGTTTTCCATATCAGAACACCTGTGTATTTAGTCCACATACGCGATGTCCATCCCTCTAATAACGCTCTATATTGAATATAATTCACCAATTGGGCCTGTCAAGCATTTGAAACAAACACCAACTCAGAACCAAAAGTAAACAATACAAAATGCATATGCGAAAATTTTGACCCGTTCACTTTCAATGGGTCAATTTATCCCAAACTGTCAAACAGGTTACAAGTAAACTTCAGTTGAATAAACTATTTTCCAAGTGTACAATCTACTAAGTCATTTTTTATACAAACATTAAGGTTATATCCTAATAAAAGTGGAACTGATGATTTTGACGCATTGACTTATTAATGGGTCAATTTGGGTTCTTTTCATTCCAACAGGTCAAATAAAAAATTTGGTTTAAAGGAGAATAGTCAATTAGGTTGAAGTTGAAAGCTGACTAAAATCTATTTTTATCGCGTAAAACCTAATTAATCACATTTTTATTCAAATATTTAGTTTATATAGCAAAAATATTGCTTTCGAATAATAATTAAGCATTAAATAATCATATCTTATTTAAAAGGACCAATAGTGTGTTGGGGGATCAACCTAGTCCACCCGACCTATTTCGACCCGTACTAAAAGATAACCATTTCGACTTGACCCCCTCTTTCTATCTATAATAAAAGGTAAAAGCATACCTTGAGACAAAAATCATCAAGATCCTTTGGTTTACCATAAAGTAGTATCTGGTCAACTACCAAATCTGGTTTCGAATAAGGAATGTATTTATGGTAAACCCATATCGGGTTCGCGACTTCCTCAACGTAACCACTCGGTAACTCGTTAAATAAAGGAATCTGCCATCCTTCTGGTGGCATTGTTGCTCTTATAGTTGCGGAAACTGGCATTCCCACATTACCAACTTCAGGGTTAAACCCATATTTATAAAAATCATCTTTAAAAAAGTTTTCAGGGTTTTGAATTTCATATGGTCCATCAGTCCAACCACCCTGCCCGTCTGCAAATCCTTCCCACAACGACCCTTTTATGTAAACACGTGTTCCATCTAGATATTGACTAGGATCCAATGAAGTCAAAGATGTTTCATCCTTCGACTTATTGTTTTCGTTCACTTTTAGGAAAAAGGGATGAAGTTTTAGATCATTTGTTAAAGCTTCATTGATGTCAGGTGGTGGTATTTGTTCATTTCCTCCAACCCATAAAGCAAGACTAGGATGATTTCTTAGAAGCTTAACAGTGTCCCGTGCACAGTATAAGAAAAGTTCGTGATCTAATGGGCCATCAGGGTTGGAGACCGGGTCACCTCTACCATCAACATCTCCTGTGATCCAAAACTCTTGCCAAACCTGCAAAAATGATATAAAAATCGTATTCAATCTGTGTTAAAATAGAAAATATCAATCTGATACATCTTCAAGTAGAATTTTTAGCAAGACCCATGTAGAGATGGCAATGGCAGGTTGGGTAACGCTGTAACAGGCTGGGTGACCTGAAACACTGATAAAGAGTATGAGCCGAATCCAATTCATTTGGATCAGCTCAATGGGCCCAAAACCTGGATTGTTTATAAAAGAAAGAAAGGGGCATGTGGAGGAGAAAGGGAGTTAGTTATTTCCTAGTCTATTATAAATAAAGAGAGAGGGATACTGTTACATCATGCTTTTGTCATTTTCTCTGGTTTGTTAGTCGGCTATTGCTTGGGCAGGGGGTTCCATTTCCATGGATACCTTCCTGATGTAATTCGCTTGTTACCTTCCTTCAGTAATGAAATTAAATCTCTCCCTCTCAAATTCTGTTTCTATTTACTCTTCTGATTAATTTCTTAACAAACACTTTCTGCGCAAAACTTCTAATTTTTTATTAATAGTTATTGTGTCAAATATAATAGCAACATTATTTTATCTCAATTATAAGATCTTGTTGTGTATAAAACACACGAGAGTTTCATGCATTAGAAATTTCCTGTTGGAGACTTTCATGCATTAGAAATTTTCTGTTGGAGACTTTTGACCATTCGACTCGTTTGACCAGTTTATATTTAACTAATTTCTTGAATTGCAAGTGTTTGACCCAGTAGAGATAAAAATAACCAGCATCGACCCATTTATGAGTGAATGGGTCCAAATTGCCACCTACATATGCAAGTTAAGTTACAACTTTTGTTTAACATTTGTCTATGAACAAACTGTTCGGGATCCAAATTTTTTATCTTTTCATGAATTTTATTCTTTGCAAAGATGCACACAATTAACTTCTGTTATATTACATGTCAATCCAAATCGAAGAGTTGACATTTTAGTTTAAAATGAAAGGTTACTAAACTAAATTTATTGCCTGCAATATTTTAGCTCAAACCACCCTTTAAAGGTTAGGAGAAAATAATGAGATTTACCAGCAAACCATAAATATCACAGTAGTGATAGAAATCAGGTCTCTCAGCCAATCCACCACCCCAACAACGTATCATATTAAAGTTCATATCTGCATGAAACTTGATGTCCGTTTTGTAACGTTTTTTTGAAAGTCTGAGCAAACCATCAGATAAAATCCAATTTCCACCACGTATAAATATAGGCTCTCCATTGACTTTAAACAGTCTGCAAAAAGGAGATGATAATAAGCACAATTAGAGGTAGTTAGATGGGCGGGTTGTGTAATGAGTCACAGCAGTTAATTTCTTTTCTATTGGATGTGTTTGCCTGGAACACCTTTTGTCGACAAAAACTAACAAAATAATCAGCCTGTCAGATTACAAAGATTAAAATTATTTGAATAATTTTTTTTATTTTACACTTAAATTAATGACGATTTATACCTTCCACCAGTAGCACTATCGATCTCGCTCTGAATTTTACGAAAGCCAAAATCATGACTCCAGGTATCAGACTCTCCATAATCATCAACATCAACGACAATTTCAACGTTATAAAGGGATTGCTTGCCCATTCCATTTGGCCACCATAAATCTGGTTTGTAGAAAAAAAGCTGCAAAAAGCAGAATCATCAAAAATTTCAAATGGAGATAAGTTCTGCGTTTCAAATTTATCAATTTATTATAAAGAAGACCATAAGTCATTATTGATTAAAAACTTCACCTCTGGAAATGTATACTGAACATGTGATCTGGCAGGGATTGATAACTGTTTTGTCTGAAGATGCTCAATTAAAGAAGTATTTCCTTCAAGTTCCGTTGACACTTGAATTTTTAAAGAACAATCAGCTGCTTTAGCACTTCTGTTTACCAATTCTGCCGTAGTATGCAAATAAACCCTCTTGTAATCATCAAAAAATGATGAAACCAAATGAGGATCAACAATTTTTACAGGCTGCAATGTTGTAGATAAAAACTATAATCAAGAACTATATGTTAAATACTAAAGTAAAAACAATTTAGTCATTTAATTATGGACTCACCCCAGTAACAGTGATGGATACCTCATCCCAAATGCCAGTGTTCCTATCCCTGCAAAAGATTATACAACAAGAATAAAGAACAGAATACAGAACGTTACATTTTCTTTCCAAGGACAATGTTACATTTTTCTCTTTCCTCAATTTTCATCATAATGCACTCCTTTTGTGAATTAGTGATAATTAATCGAAAAGAGTACCTTTGGTTTGGATCCACATGTTTCTTGTATTTTGTACTTATGAAGAGACATATTAGATGTCTGATTAGCAATCGGACATCTAGTAAATAATATGAGAAATAAGATACTTATTTAAGTATTCACCAAGTCAGATATTAATCTTGTAAGAAAATAATGAGTGAACAGACTAGTATTTTTTTAGGAAGTTTTTCCCTGTTCAGGCTCCTCCTGGGGTGCCCCGAGCCTTTGGCTCAGATGTACGCGGTCTAACCGGTGTTACCCGTGGCTTTTTCCACAGCAACCCTGTGGCCATCCCTTAATTAAAACCCCCAAGATTCGAACCCTTGACCTCCCCTATGGAGGGCCAGAGTACTAACCGGTGGACCATCAAAGTGACGGTTACAGTAACAACTAGTATGGATATACTATATAAATTACAAAGTAAATGATAGAGTGAGTAGTGCTCCAAGTATAAGGAAAAGGAAAAGAAAAAAGAGGAAAATATTGTTACTGCAGAAAAAGAAAAGAGATCTTTGATTTAGTACTAACGAATAAATAAAAGATAACTGAGAACAAGTGGATACAGACAAAGACTATCATTTGCAGAAAAAAGTTAGGAAGGGAAAAAACAGAATGTTTCAATCTGTTAGAGAATTGATGTTTTTACCTGATGGGAGCCATCCAATCCCACCCCTGAACATATTGTGTTGCAACATCTTTTCCAATCTGAAATAAAGAAAATAATGAATATGAATATAGTAAAGATGAGAAAATGTGTGTGTTGGGTAACGGGTCAAAAAATTGATTGATATCTAACCTCATGATCACCACCTTGACCTCCTTGAGGAGGAATGGTACCAGGGTGATCAGGTGGATGAACAAGAACGGCAAGCATATTTTGACCATTGGGATGAAGAAAATCAGTAACATCAATTGAATGCCTGCGAAACATGCCCTTTGGTAGAATAATTTTGTTTCCATTTAAATATACTTCAGCAGAGTAATTGATTCCCCGAAAATTGAGATCAACATGCTGCTCACTTGACTGAACAATACATGAAATACAACAATTTAGTTGGGATTAATTTCTCTTAACAATTATATACATATCAATGATCTAATTAGCATGTAACTAAAAAATTTTGCACAGATTTTAGCAGAAAATTTAATGGAAGTGTGAAACATTTTGCATTTCTTCAGCTCACATTTATTGGAATATTTCAAAACAGTCCAGGAAAAGAAAAGGTAGTATGTGATGTCACACTTTCAGAGTTTAACTTCAATATTAGTGACCTATCAGATTATCAGTGATTCAACACTCTTTTAATAAAATTGACAGATGGAACTTGAGAAAGCTATTGATAAGTTTTCTTCATAATCTGAACAGACTAAAAGATGGATTGAAGAAAGATTTTTCCCACTCGAACTAGTGCAGTTTAGCAAGATCTTGTGACAGATTATTAAAATTAGTCTACAGCTATTATTTGTAGTTTTTCAGAATACCCCAAAGTTGGAACCAATTGTTTTAACATTGATAATCCATCAAGTTTTTCTGTCATTTTTTCTTATTCTTGTTGATTATTTACAACAGCATGACACAGTTTCATTAGTAATATTCTCTAACTGTGAACTTGATTTGTTCATTTTATGAGCATCATGAGGAATCATGTGTTCTTAAACATGGTTCTCAAGTACATTTCAAAACCATCCTATAAAAAGAAACAGTAGGTTAGACCAAATTAACCACAAATAAAATACTTCTAAAAGAATGTAAGGCATACCAGCTTACAATCAAAGATTGTAAAAAACCAGAAGGTGTAGTATTCCCTCCCAGAATCACCAATGTCCATAATCGCTTCATTCTTCAACCCGTAAAAAGGATCTGGAATGAGGTTGTTCTTTACAAGAGTTGCCAAAACACTGCCAACAAAATTATCTCAGCCTATGAAAGTAATAAAATTATCACCAAAATTTAATTTAAAAATGCCACTCTGAATTCTAACTGAGTAGGATAAAAACTATCCAATGGCCGTTTTATTTTCCAAGTGGGTATGATATATTGATATGAATATATGATTTTATTTGGAGGGTGATTTCCATGGCAATAAAATCCAGTAAAATTATCCAGTCTAATATAATCTTCATATGAAAGAAGAAGATAAATAAAAGCAGCAAGTGTTAGAATGATAACATATTGTAGGAGGCTAAGGCATTTAAGGAACTTCGGGTTGTATGAACCATTATAGCTAGTATTTTACCCGAGCAATGCAGTGGGAAACAATACATTTATATTTTTAAAAGATGTCAATTTAATCCGTCGCTTTTGAACTAACTTAGAGTGAGAAGAGTGTGACTATCGATAACATGTTGACTTTATACAATATTACAATTTAAGATTAACAAAACACTTAAGTTCGACGAACGACATCAATATTTTTGCTTATATGATTAAATTTTTGGTTTCTACTAAAATTAGTTTAGTTTACTAATAATTAATTGGATGTCAACTTATTGTATTTTTTAACCTTAATTTCAAAAGTTATTCTTTTAATATAAAAATGTAAAAAAACCATTAAAACTTAAATAAATATATAACTCTAATCGGATTTTTTGATAAATATATCATAAATATTTATAGTTGAGTCTAATATATTAATACTTTAAAGATATATATTTATAATATACGGTTTAGTGAATTCTATAATTTTAGTTAGAAAAATACTTATGTATAAGAGCATTCAACATAAGTAAAAAATCATTAAAATTTAAAGGAATATATAATACTACAAATATATATAAATTATTGCATATTAAATTCTATTAGTAATTACAATCTTGACCATTGCTAATTTTTGGTTTAAATGTTTCGTAACCGACTTGTGTAATTTATTGCATATTAAATTCAACCCAAATTTTGTTTAAATTGCTTTAAAGTATTGTAAAAGATGATTTAGTTGTACTACTTAACTTAAAATGGTCTTAAAAATACGAGCTAAATGTTTTATATAGTAGTAGAGATAATCTAATTTAAAATCAGAAATCAACAATAAGAAGTGTCTCAATGTTAAAATCCTTCACATAATTATTAAATTTGCAGTTCTGGATTTTATATGCTTTATATATAAAGTAAGAAGACATAAATAATAAACATTAGGTCTCTAACTTAGGCAAGATATTTAGGAAAGTACCATGATCCCATTACTAAGTCAGCTAGTCAAGTGTCAAAATTACTTTCAAAATGAAAAATTGGTAAGAATTTATTATTGCAAATTCAACACTAGAGTTATACAATAATTTTTGCTCTAATAATGTCTAATCTACTCCTCCTTCCAAAAATAAGTGCAAAGTCCTACTAAGTCTAGTGTTCTGGAGTTATGATTTAAGGTAATGATATAAGGTAAATTTGGCTTATACTTTCCATTTAAATCCTTCTATTTCCTCTCATTTCCTTTCTTAAATGAAACTCGAGAACATCTCTTTTTCTAATTTCCTTTCAAATCACTCCATTTCCCTCCTTAAAAAAACCAAGAATACAGTTATAAAACACAAAGTTGATGTGTATGGACAATATTAATGTACAAATCACCTTAAATGGTTTCGTATACGTTTGTGATAAAATTAATATTCCATAAATCTAATAAAAGCAGTTAGCACATTCTAAATTCTGTGCAATCATTACTAATTACATAAGTGTAAGTTCAATTAGAAAAATTCTATGCATTCCTACTGTTCCCTCCACTCACCAAAAGATAACATGTGTAATCCACTAATCCTCTTTTCTCATCTCCTTTGTTGATTTTAACAGTTGTGTTGATCCTACGAGTAAGGGATAAGTAGGAATATTTTGTATGATGATATAAAACATCTATAGTTCAATTAATTAACAACATTTATCATTTCCAGCTATTAAATGTGCAATTAGTTCATGTCGCAAATTTTCAAGGTAAAGAAACATAGCAATTAATCATACAGCATCCTAAAATGGAAACTCATGAAGGGAGTGATTAACATTTTTTCTCGAAAATTTTACAAGAAACCATGAAAAATCAACAAATTTTAATATGAATCGATTAAATAACAAAACAAAACTTAAAACTAACAATTTCAATATGAATCTGTACAAACAAGAGAGTAGAGAGTGATTAAATTCCATACGTTCCAGGAATCACAGCAGGCATCCAAGGAGAAACATCAGAAGGAGGATTAGTTGTCGTCAGCTGAATTCCGGTGAGTTGAACATCGGAAGATCGAGCAGCCAACCATCCTTCCTCTAGCACCTTCTTCCCTTGCTCATCCCCCATTTTTGAACCTTAATTACAGCAGCTGAAGCTTGTTATTGATGCATATAAAACCCTAAATAACAACAACTTTCCTTCACGCACATCACTCACAGATTGAAATGCAGCTGTAGCCAGTTCTATATTTGGGGTTTCGTCCTATTGTCGGTTTGATTTTTGTCTTTTTCTGCAATCAATTTGTATACTGGAACGGAGGTTTTAAAGATTCCTAATGATGGTCATCAACAAGATAACTCAATTGTCACTAATTTTGAAGAAGTTTTGTACAGTATGTGTATGCAGAAAAGATAAGAGATATACTATTAAATATTGTCCACACTTAAATTTATATTTCTAGCAAATTAATTTAAGTATTTGAATTAATGATATTAATAGTTCAGATTGCATTTTAAAAATTTGGACGGATTGATATTTTTGTAATTTACATGAGATGTTTTTATAAATCAAATGTGATTGTATACTAAATCACCTATGATTAAATATTAAAAGTTTAGGACTATGTTTTTTACATTGACTTTATTGAACACAATTCTAGAAATATATATTCAAATATTTGTTTAAATATGGTTTAATTATTAAAATTTCGCTTGAATCATTAAAGTTCTTTTATTAATAATGTTAGACTGTGTAATTTATGGTTATGATAATTAGAAGGTATCCAAATGTAATATCCTAGTCTTTAAATAGAGACCAATGTAATATGTTATTATTAATGAAATATTACGAGGTTTAACTTGGTATTAGAGCCAAGTAATCCTCAGCCGACCCTAACCCTAAATCGGCGACCTACAACCCTTTTTCTCTTCTGATAAAAACAAAACCAATTAATTAACCATGGCCACCGTTGGTCTATTGTTGCCTTTACTGCTGCAGAGAAAATAGCCCACAATACTCACAAATTTGCTTTTACCCTCTCTCCAACCATCTACGGTTTTTTGAAGGCTATGATCGAACCATTCTTAATCACCAACCATATGATCGGTTATGTAAATGGCACCATTAAATGCCCTGAATCGAAGATCGCAACAGCGAATGTAACAACTGATAACCCTAGCTATCCTCGATGGATTGCAAATGATGCCCATGTTTGAATGTTGATTTTATTGACCATCTCTGAAGCTTCTTTTCAACACATTCAAGGTACGACTTCTAGAGATTTGTGGCTATCATTAGAACGTGCATATGCACCGAATTCTGCCTCTCGTGAATATACTTTAAAAACCCAGTTGCTGCGAATTGAGATGAATGGTGATGAAACTCCACTTACTTATCTTACTCGAGCAATGGAATATGCATCTACTTTTGGCAAATATTAGTAAACCTATGAAGGACAAGGATTTGGTTATGATTACTATCTCAGCTTTACGAGATGAATATAACGGTTTAAAGTCTAATTTGCTGACTCGTCAACCACCTGTCACCTTCCATGATCTGCATGGTATTTTATCAAATCATAATCAGTAAAACAGCCTCTTCCACTACTACATCAACACAGGTGTATACTGCTACAATTGGAGGTACTTCATCTAATCCTTTAATCGACTTAACAGCCATTCAATCTCAACCTAGCAACTTACATCTGTTAGCCTCTAAGCTAGGGTATCAGTTACACCCTATTGGCTCACAAAATACTCAACCACAGGCTCATTACGCCTCTCGACCATCAAATAATCGAAAAACATGTTGGGGAAATTTTTGTGGCCAATAAAGAAGTAACTACAACAATCGGGTCGTGATAATAATTCTTCAACTCAACAGTTTCAGTGGTTCCAACTCAAAGTATAGTCTATGGGCATTGTAACCGTTGTGGTATAGGTCATCCAACATCTCAGTGTCCGAATCAGTCCAACAGATCTAGTCCTCAAGCCAATTTTGCAACTTGTTTAGATTCTGGATCTACATCAGCAACAACATGATTTCGTGACACGGGTGCTAATAGTCATGTTACTCCTGACTTATCATGTCTTGACAACTCCGACACATATCATGGTAATGATTCACTTCATGATGGTGACGGTAATCCTCTTCCTATTTTTCATATTGGTTCATCAAAAATCTTTTCACCTAACAAAACTTTTAATCTTACAAATGTTCTTCATGTTAATCAAATTCAAAAGAATCTCTTTTTTGTCGTGACAATAATGTTTATTTTGAATTTCATTCTTCGTTTTTTGTTGTGAAGGACGAGTCTACACACACTATCCTCCATTCGGGTCCAAGTGATAATGGTCTCTACTCGCTCCGTCTACCTCAATTCAAGACTATTACTAAGCTTGCCTTCATAGCAACCAAAGCTTCTTCTGATATTTGGCATCAACGTCTCAGCCATCCTCATCAATGAGTTTTTAATTTTATTATTTCTAGTTGTTCTTTAACAAGTTCTACAAAACTTAGTACCTCTTTATGTACTTCTTGTCAATTAGGCGAGTCTTCTAATGTAACACCGGAAATCCTAAGCCATTTTTTTTAACGCGTTGCGGAAGCATTAAACAAACAAACTTTACATAAGGTACAAATATTTACAATCATCAATGAAAACATCCGTTCACAAAACGATACAACATTTGTCTTGGTGTTACAAAATACACATGGCTCGTTTCTTTCGTTTCTTTTTAAAATACATATCAGAGCAGGGTCGAGCTTTCCTTCTAAAAACACCAACAACTCACAAACCTGCAAAGCAATCAACTGAGGGGAATTAGCACAAAGCTAAGGGAGAAGAAGCTAATCACAAAGGCAAACATCAACAATCGATATCAAAGTATGTAACCACACAATCAAGAAGACCGGCGGTTCGGCGCAGAACCTACAACCAATGCCGGCCAAAGCAAAGGTTTATCGATAGCCCTCTACTGAATTGGCACAGTGAAATTCCCCTCTGATGCAACGCATGCATCAGTAAAACTACCACTGTTCAACCAACCAATAGATGAGCCCAGCCCAATACCACGCATAGCTGACTTCTCAAACGCAACTCGATATCAACCAAAGAGTGCGTATCGGCCAAATAATCACACAACAGATATAATTAATCAACAATCACAATCAAACAATCAGACTCAACAGTCTATCAACCACATACGCATGCATCACATCAAAAACATCAACCATAATCTTTACCATCCGTGATTATCGTCCACTCACCTCATGATTCAACACGAACTCAGATATCTTATATAACTGAGTCTTTGTGTTGCCTGAAAACACAATAACAACGAAATCAGTCTCGAATATATAAATATATCTGTCCACATATATTTATATCTCAATTTCTCCTAAACAACTTAATAATAATCATACAATTGATAACCCAACATGTCCAACACAAACACAAAACAAAACAAGAAATCTTCCTGAAATAGCCTGGTCGTGCCGCGACCAACATATGTGTCGCGCCGCGATGCTGTCGGATTTGAAATCCCGTATTCTAGGTGTCGGACTTGAGGTGTCGGTTTTTCAAAGAATCGGATTTTCAGGGTCGGATTTGCAAATATCGGATTTCATGAGATCGGATTTGAAATTGTCGGATTAAGTCGGGATCGCGCCGCGACCTTCAAAGGAATATAACACTTTTCCAAAAACTCATATATAACCAGCCGACAAAAACTCATCACTTTTCCAATTTTAACATCTAAATCTTGGAATATAACACTTCTAACACATATATAACCTCATAAAACATATATATAAACATCATAACACTTTCAAACACTTAAAAACAACCCAATCAACAAAACCCACTAAATCAACCTTGAGCTTCAAGCTCCAACAATGGTGGTTCTTCATATAATCATGTAAATCAGCAAGAAAACATACCAAATTGATTCTTAACATACTATGATCACATACTAACCTTTAGTTTGATTTATGAAACATAAATCTTCTATTTTGAGATTTCAAGTTTACAACTTTGAGAGGTTTCTTCACTTGCAAGCTAATACACACACAAACACCTTTCTTCTTTGATAGAAATGAGCAGATGTATATCTATGTCATACATGTACACACATATCTCATATTAATCAAAGCAGGAGGTGGAACTTCTCTCTTATCCACTTAGCATGCATACATACATAATTATATTAACATACATGCATACATATTTTTTTTTCCTTTCTATTCTTCCAGTAACCCACATATATATTTACACATATATATATTTCAATTAATTACCTTAATTAATAAACTTAAATAAACACATAATTAAATTAACGCATATAAGCACATACCGCTAACCCGCTAATCGACTAGCCCAGGTTTGCGGGTGTTACAAATCTTCCCTCCTTAAGAGGATTCCGTCCTCAGAATCCCTTCTCGTTCAAATAATTGAGGGTATCTGTCTCTCATATCTACTTCAATCTCCCAAGTCAAGTTAGAACCTAAACTGTGCTTCCATTTGACCAACACCATCGGAATCTGCTTCTTACTGAGCTTGGTCACCTTGCGATCCAACAGTTCAATAGGTTCCTCCACTAATCTTTTCTTTGAATCTATCTTCAAATCATGTACTAGGAGAATCTGGCTTTCATCTTCAAATTTACATTTCCTCAGATAACAAACGTTGAACGTATCATGAATACCTGCAAGCTCTGCTGGAAGATCCAATGTAACTGTCTGGTCATTCACTATCTGACGAATACAGAAAGGACCCATAAAACGGGGAGCCAACTTCCCGCGTTTACCGAAACGAATCACCCTTTCAACGAAGAGACTTTCAAATATAGTAACTCACCCACATCAAACGATACTGGACGACGTCGAGGATCAGCATACATCTTCTGCCTATCCCTGGCAGCTTTCAATTTCGCTTTGGCAATAGCAACCTTATCAGCATTCAACTGAACAATCTCTGGCCCTGGAAACTGTTTCTCACCAGCCTCTAACCAACAAGTCGAAGTACGGTAGCGATGACCGTACAACATTTCATATGGAGGCATTCCAATACTAGAGTGGTAAGAATTATTATACGCAAACTCTATCAATGGCAGGTGCGAATCCAAGATCCACCATACTCAATTACACAGGCACGTAACATATCTTCGAGTGTTTGTATGGTTCGTTCAGTCTGACCATCGGTCTGAGGATGATAAGCAGTACTCAAGTTAATTCTAGTCCCCAACTCTCTCTGCAAACT
>JAUEJL010082709.1:0-15093 GCA_032274825.1 Drosophyllum lusitanicum
ATATATATATATATATATATATATATATATATATAATAGAATGTGTTTGATTGTGTACGTGTCTATATACACACTTAAATGTTACCATTTAAAAATTTTCAAATAATATAAATGTTTGATTTATTACCAATTTAACAACTAAACATCTAGTTTAAACACTACTTCAATTGTTACAAACATCACAATTTATAAATAATCAAATTAAGAACTAAAAATCACAAAATACACAACAACACAATTAACAACAATTAACACTAATTAACAATAATTGACACTAATTAACAACAATTAAAGAGTGTTTCAATCAATTAACACTAATTAACAATCATTAACAATAACTAACAACAATATACACAATAAACACACACTGAAACACGCACACACTACATAGACACACACACACAGACCCGAACACACACACAGAAACAAACAAACACTAAAAAACACATAGAGAAAACACACACACACCGAAACAAACACATAAAAAATAAGGGTCGGTTGACAGTACCTTGTGGGTGTTTCGTGAAATGCAGGTTGGAGGGGAGTCGTGCGAGCGGTGGGTGTCCGGCGGTCGATCGGCGGCGAGCGGCGTTCAATTGGCGAGAGAGAGATATTAATTTGGGGTAAAAAGTGATCTCAATCGGCAGGCTTAGGGGGATTTATTTCAGAAGCAATAGCGGCGACACACAGCATTAGCGGCGACACCTGAAATGTTTGGGTGGGAAAAATACGCGGTCTTTTTTAATGGCATTAGCGACGCCATCGTTAGCGGCGACAAAGAGGAATAGCGGCGACATGTAGCCCGCCCAACTACATGTCGCCGCTATTGCCCCTGTTGCCGCTAACATCCTCTTTTCTTGTAGTGGAAGTAGGTTGCCACTTTGGCAACTCCTTTAAAACTTGTCACATATCGTAGGAAGAAAATTGTTTTCCGGTGTCATTAGCGTATAATTGAGGGGTTTATTTCAAAATGTCATTGTCCCTTGCACCGTTTCTTGGAGCAACCTTGTATAGTAGTTGTTGAACTTGCCCACGTTTAGTTGTAGGCTACTCCACTTGAAAGTAAGTTGATTACAGGTCAGTTTTTTTGACACAAGAGCATTGCGCTACTCTTGAACTCGTACCCAAAATGAGTTGACATTTTGAGAGTTACCGACGTTCGAAACGTTTACCTAACACTCAGCCAAACACCTCTTTTCCTCAGGTCCCATTCAACTTTCTTCCCCGTAGTTTGAACAACCTCCATTTTACCTTTATCTCAACGAGGAGCGTTGGAAGCTTCAGGTTCGAGTTCGGGTCGGTCACCAACGGCGGTTGTTGAGGTTGGGGAAATTATTAGAATATCTTGTTGTATATTATCCTTATTTAGTTCGAGTAATCTCTCCTGTATTTTTGGTAGTTAGCTTTGTATTGTAAATATATATATTCCGTATGAATGAATGAGGAGGCAAGGATTCTCAAAAGCCTTTTTGGTATCAGAGCCGGTTTAAATTCCCATGTCAAAAGCCTTCAAGCTGCACGCTACAGGATACCGTGTTTTAGACCACATTGATGGCACACCGCCTCCCGCAAACACTGCCACCACATACAATCAATGGTCGGAGATTGATGTTATTGTCTTACAATGGATCTATGGTACACTATCGGATGATCTCCTTATTCGGGTTCTCGAACCTGACACTACTGCCTTTCAAGCTTCGGAGAAAATTAAAAAGATCTTTCTCAATAATAAGGGCTCTAGGGCCGCTGCTCTTGAACAAGAGTTCACAAATCTTACACTTAGATCATCAAATTCTCTTGATGATTATTGCCAGAAACCGAAAGATCTCGCGGATCAACTTAACGATGTTGACAATCCAGTAAATGAGCAACGCTTAGTACTTCAGTTGATTCGAGGATTCCCACCGGAATACGACACTACTGCCGCCTACATCAACCAAACTTTGCCTGATTGGGATACTGCTCGAAGTATGCTCCAACTCGAACAAAACCGCCAGCATGCATGGGAGAATTCTAATGTTACAGGTAGTGTTTCTACTGAGGCTCACGTGGCCACCGACACACCATCATCTCGACATTCCCCTCGTTACCCACGTGGAACTCCATCTCACCGGCAGCAACAGTGTGGCTCTACCTGACATGATCGACCACAGCAAGGCAATCAATCCCGGACACCCAATAACAACAACAACTCGGGTTCGTCGGATTCTTCTAGACCATATACCAGTCCACCATGGTGGACTATGGTGTTACCGCCCTGCCCATATCCAACTCAACTGGGTTGGTCGTATCCTTGGTATCCTTCAGCCCGACTCCAGCCTCAACGCCGACCTTTAACTCGGCCTTCTGATGCTCCTTAGGTTCATACTGCTGCTTCATTCAATGCTCTTGAGCCCACTGATATTAGCACTACGTTCCAAACGGTGACAATGGACCCGCCGGAAGACTCACAAGTACATGGACACTGGTGCATCATCCCATATCACCTCTGATTCAAGTAAACTCAAACAATTCTCTAATCATAGTCCTATAAAAACACTCTTTTAACTCAACCAAAATCCCTTCACTTAAAGGATGTTCTTTACACACCCGAAATAATCAAAAACCTAGTTTTTGTTCGCCAGTTTACTATTGATAATCGTGTTTTTGTTGAGTTTGACCCATATGGTTTTCCTGTGAATGACCTATAGAGTGGGAAGATTCTTACCCATCACAATAGCACCGGTGATCTCTACCCATTCACGGCTCTGGCGTCCTCGCAATCTTCTCTTTTATCCGCCTCGTCATCTAATTTATGGCACTTCCGTCTCGGTCATCCGGATGGAAGTATTCTTGATTATTTGCGTTCTAGTTCCATTATTTCATGTAATAAGAGAACTAGTAGTTCTCCTTTACTTTGTCATTCATGTCAAATTTCGAAACACAAACGGTTACCATTTTATGAATCTAAATCTTCCACTTTATTACCGTTTGATATTATTCATTGTGACCTTTGGACATCTCCTGTATAGAGTAAAACGAGTTATAAATATTATATGGTCTTGATTGACACTTTTTCGTAATATGTGTGGGTATATCCATTGAAATACAAATCTGAAACCTTTACCCGATTCACTCAGTTTCACTCATTTATATAAACTCAATTTAATACTAAAATCAAAAGTTTTCAATGTGACATGGGAGGTGAATTTGACAATCACAATTTTAAACAATTTGCCACCACCCATGGTCTTCTCTTCCGTTTTTCGTGCCCTCAAACATCACCACAAAATGGAAAAGCCGAAAGAATGATCCGTCGACTAAATGAAATCACTCTTGTTCTTTTAGCTCAAGCATCTCTTCCCTCATCATTTTGGGTCGATACCTTACATACCTCCACCTACCTTCACAATATCACACCCACAAAACTTCTTCACAACCTAACCCCCACCACCATTCTATTTCACCGAAACCCATCATACGATCATCTACGCGTTTTTGGGTGTGTCTGTTATCCTAACCTTTCTGCCACACGCACTCATAAACTTGATGCTCATTCAATTCGATGTGTTTTTCTTGGCTACCCAACTAACTATCACGGATACCGATGCCTTGATCCCATTACGGGTAAAAATCCATCTTTCCCGCCATGTGACATTCGATGAAACAGTTTTTCCATTTGCAAATCCATCCACCCTTACACCAAAAGACTACCAATTTCTATCACCCGATCCTTTTCCACCTTCCTTCCTCGATCACTTCTCATCATCATCCACCACAAACTCACCCCCTTAACCACCTCCGCCACCTATTCCCACCACTCCACCGTCCCCGCCACACACAACCACAACAAACTCGATGCCATCACCCGGCCCTCCTCAATCCAGCACAACTCCATCAACTTCACATATCCCAGCTCCACCACCACCACCCACTTCTGCCCCCACTCATCCGATGGCCACTCAATCTCGCCATGGGATTGTAAAACCAAACCAGCGCCTAAATCTCAACACCACCACCCTATCACCCATACCCAAAAACCCCCACCTTGCCCTTCTCGACCCTAACTGGATATTGGCCATGGACGACGAGTATAAGGCTTTATGTGATAATGGTACATGGGAATTAGTTCCGAGACCACCTCACGCTCATATTATTAGATGTTTGTGGCTTTATCATCACAAATTTCATTCAGATGGCTCACTTGCCCGTTATAAAGCCCGACTTGTGGTAAATGGAATATCTCAACAGGTGGGTATAGATTGTGATGAAACCTTCAGCCCAGTTGTTAAACCAACAACCATCCACACCATACTTAGGGTATCCCTTTCGTGGCCAATTCACCAACTTGATGTCAAAAATGCCTTTTTACACGGGATTTAGCTGAAACCGTATACATGGATCAACCCGCCGGATTTGTGGATCAAATCATCCTAACTTTGTTTGTAGGTTACGGAAATCTTTGTATGGGTTCAAGCAAGCCCCACGGGCATGGTATCATCGGTTTTCCACTTATATAGTGTCTCATGGTTTCAAGAGTGCAGCCACAGATACCTCTCTATTTGTCTATCGTAAAGGGAATGACATTGCGTATCTACTGTTATATGTTGATAATATTATTCTCATTGCATCAAATGTAACATTCCTTCATACTATCATCGACACTCTCTCTAATGAATTCGCGATGACCGACTTGGGTAGTCTACATCACTTTCTTGGTATGAAGTTACTCGGACGTCTCAGGGTCTTTTTCTTTCACAATCGCAATACATGAAAGTTATTCTTGAACGTGCCAACATGACTGCATGTAATCCGGTTGCTACACCCGTCGACACACATCTTCAAAGCTTAGCGCTGATACCGGTCAACTGTTACAAGATGGCACTCTTTATCGAAGCTTGGCCGGTGCCCTTCAGTACCTCACATTCACGAGTCCCGATATTGCATATGTCGTACAACAAGTTTGTTTATTCATGCATGCACCCCGAGAGCCTTATTTTAACTTTCTCAAATGAATACTTTGATATTTAAAGGGAACGGCAAATCAAGGACTGCGCATTTTAAAGTCTCCAAATCTTCGCATAACTACCTACTCGAATGCTGATTGGGGAGGTTGTCCTGACTCTCGCCGGTCTACATCGGGATATTGTGTTTTTCTCGGAGACAACTTAGTATCATGGTCCTCAAAACGGTAGCTAATCGTCTCTCGCTCAAGCGCTGAGGCAGAATATAAAGGTGTTGCTAACGCAACTGTAGAAACTAGCTGGCTTCAAAACCTTCTCCTCGAGTTGCATGTACCAGTTACGAAAGCCATGATCATGTATTGTGATAACATTTCAGCCGTGTATCTCTCGGATAACCCGGTACAGCACCAGCGAACCAAACATGTCGAAATCAACATACCCTTTGTTCGTGAACTTGTCAAAATAGGACAAATTCATGTCCTACATGTACCTACTGACCAGCAGTATGCGGACATCTTTACTAAGGGGCTATCATGACAACTATTTCAACGATTCAAATCCAGTTTATGCATTCGGTCTCCTCCTGCTCCAACTGCGGGGGAATATTAGAATATATTGTTGTATATTATCCTTATTTAGTTCCGGTAATCTTTCCTGTAGTTTTGGTAGTTAGCTTTGTATTGTAAATATATATATTCCGTATGAATGAATGAGGAGGCAAGGATTCACAAAAGCCTTTATGCACATCCTTTTTTTAAGACCTTCTTTAACAACCCGAAGTAAGTTTATTATTTTAAAAAATGTATTATTGAATTGAGGGATTTAAAATTTATATTGAATCAAGTCTCGCTTTAATTGTTACAAGTAAGCATTTAATTGAATAATTATGGAAATTATATTTTGGATAAACAAATAGAATGACTTATCTTGCAAATAGTTCAAAGTTTAATTAATTAATGATTAAATTCAATTTTAAACTTTTTTAGGTTTTTAAGAGTATTAATATTTATGAAAAATATAATTGTAAAACATACATATAGAAATAAAGTATTTGCTTCAGGAAAACATAGATGTTTTTTTATTTCAATTTATAATAAAAACAATTTAAATTAAGTAAATATGAAGTAAAATAAGTTTAGAGAAGATAACGGGAGTTGCCACAGTTAATTCTTATATAATGTTGTAAAAATTGTTGTTTCTTATTCTGTAGGATGATGATGATATGGCTTAAGTCTCTTTCTGTTCTAGGATGATTTTATAGTGCATAAACTGATTAGAAGAGTTGCATGTTAATGTTTGAAGCAAATTGATGTGTTAATGGGTCATTTTGAGTATGATGATGCAATTGATCATAGGTTGATCAATTAGTGTAGTTTTGTTGCCTTTTTGTTGTTATATTGTGTTATTGTATGATACCAATTGATGGAAAACATTTCGTTGGAGTTTGGAATGATTTTTCATGGGTTATGCAGTTGTTCTTATAGAATTGATTGTTGCCCAAAGCCCTTAGTGACCCTGGCCATGTCCGTAGGGCATTGTCGTGTTGAATAGGGTGGACATAACCGTGTAAGGTTAGGTTTTGGCACAGGGAATGTATGGGTAGCCGTGTGAGGTGACATGGGTGTGTCCTAGCCCGTGTCATAGGCCATGTTGCCATGTGAGGTGGCAAAATTAGTAAATTGAATTGATTTTTGAGGATAAATTGATTGTAGGTATTAAATGTTGATTATTCTGCCTCTTGAACACTTGTTGGATGATTTCTTAAGTTCATATCATTTTTATTGAGGTGAGTTACAATTATCCTTTCTTGGTATGTTGTTGATATGTGAAATTTTTGTGTATGATGTATATTTGATGGACGATTGTCTTTTTGAGAAATACATCTTGGACGATTGCTTTTGTGGCAAATAGTGAAGGGCCCTAGTGGCCTATTTGATGGTGTGTACAATGCGTATGTACAAATTATGGACATATTCTATGTATCTGATTGTATTTATGTGTTCACTAAACCTTTATGCTTATAGTTTAGATGTTTACTCCTTTCAGGCGGTACCAGTTTGCCTAGTGATGTTGAAGGCAAGACTCCAACTCGCGTTTGACAACTCCTTGTTCCTATCATGATATTTTTATTAAATCAATATGAAGGTTTTCATATACTTGTTACATTATTTTAGGAAATCAAAGTTGTGGTTGTACTTTTGTAAAACTTAAAATATTCCTGGATTCTATAAAAGTAATCATAACTTCCTCATGGAACACATTATGCTCATTTTCAAATCAAGGATAAACTACAAGAACAATTCTCATTTTGTATATGTAATGTACAACAGTTACTATCTCTACTTTTATTCTGCATACGTAATACATAACTGTCCTAGTCTTTTTCAAAATTTGCACAACAATATTTGATTCAATAATTATGCATACATACATATCTCCTTTTAACAAATTAACAACCTATACCCGACGCAATGTCCGGGCAATACATACTTTGTTAATGTCAAAATACAAATATGTTTCAAATTGATTTTGCAGGATAGAGATGATATATCATCATACTATTTTCTTCTATTTATCCTTCTACTCAAAAGATCAACACAAGTGTCAAAATCAGTAGAGGAGATAACGGAAAAGAATTAGTGAAATCCACATGTCATGTTATGATGAGTAGGAGGATGAAGTATGAAGTATGAAGAAATAATTGAAGGAAATTTAAGAAACCTATACCTTCATCTTGTTAGGGGTAATCTTGTAGTCCTTAGGTGGTGGCCAAATTGATATGTATAAAGGATTTTTTTTTGTTGTTTCTAAATTTACTTCATTTAAACTTGTTAGCAATACAAGTTATGTTTTTTGGTATAGAAAACAATAATTCTCAAATTTTGGAAAGAGTAAACGAGGAAAATTGCATGTTGGCCGCAAGTGGATTGGTACGTTGATTCCTATGCATAGGGCAATTGCATGTGAAGCAATTAATTCACATCCTTGTCTTGTGTAATCAAACCCTAGTCACCAACAACCACCTAGTTCCAACCCTCTATATATATAGAGAGGGGGTAGGATCAAATGAGAACACCTCTTAATGTGAGAACTTGGAGAACAGTTTATAACCCTTGGATGATCTTTATTTAATGGCTGAGATTAATCTTGGTTAATTAAGGTAGGTTGATTTTAGATCTCTCATTTATTTAATTAAATGATTGGCCTACAAGTGTTCTTACCGTTCTTCATTTAACATGTGTTCTTACCGAATCCCTCCTCTCTCTCTCTCTCTATATATATATATATATATAATTCAGATACTTAATAAAAAAATGATTAATCAAAAAACTAAATGATTTAGAATAAAATCATCAAATTATTTTTGAGTACTTTAATTAATATTATATATATTTATAAATTAATTAAATCTTTAGTGACTGCTACCCTCTCTCACGTAAGTAAACTTAACTTACTATCTGAATTTATAATAACTATTATAAATTCACTTTCTAAGTATGGTTGCAATACTACTTAAATTACATACACTTATAGGTGTGACCCTTGAGTGTCTTATAATGTTGGACGTGGCATCACTGATCGTGCACATATATCTAACAGACTTTCGCTTGTCCAAGTTGGCAACACCGTCTTGATGATAATAACCTAGGAGACCCCTAGATAGGCACTTAGGGTAACCACGCCATAAAAACTCTAATACCCAAAAGGTGATAAGATATTACTATACAAACTTTTTATAAAACAACTGTATATGAAATGGGTACTTTTAGGTTTTTTCCCTTTGCAACGTGATAATTTCAATTTTAAGTATGAGCATGGATAGAGTCAATTCTGAATACTCAAAATTATGTTTCTTGACTATCCAAATTTAAGTAAGTGATAAACAACAAATAACAAATCAGTTTGTTTGGGCATGATCGACCATGCACTTCATCAATTTTAATCGGTCAGGGGGCCATAAATATCTCTCTGTTTGGATAAAGAGGTGCAAATCTCATCTTGCATATTTGCTTCTAGAAACACAGCTTCCGCTGATTCTAGATACACTTCTTATGATCACCTATTTATGGTGTGGCGTTAGAATGCCCTAAGTAATCATATGTCCCCGTATCCCAAACCAAATACCTTAGGTTTTAGGACAACCTATGTGATAAATACTTATGACTTGATCCACAAAGTATTTTCATAGTGGGATAATCCAATATTTGTACCCTAACAAATATTCGTGAATTTTGGTCCACAACCCTTGTGGCTATATTCAATACCTTTGAATATCCACCAAAATCACGATGACTTTACACCCTATTGAGGTTCCCACCAAGATAAGTAGTCACTGATAAATTTTGAATAAATTAAATTTATTCCTGGATTTACTCAAAACACATAAAATTGTGAATACAATGAGATTAATAATGTATTATCTATATCCCTCTGTGGAATAAAATACAAAATTACTACTGTATCGTTATAACAATTCACAACGTCTATTCGAAATACTTCCTTAGTTTTAATCGTGATTATCACCGATTATAATTATAAAACCATTTAGTTAATAATCTTATTAACTCGATTAACCAAAAAAACATAAAGCCTAGTATATTCGTAAAATAATACTTTTACTTAGTTTTTACTAGAAAATTGTTTTGAAAACCCTAAACAATTCTAGACTTTTAATTTCAAGATATTCCTCAAACTTGGAGAACTGGAATAATTTCTTGTTTCTAAATATTTAAAATAATCATGTAATTAATCTTAGTTACTATGTAGATGTAATAATAAATTTTGTTTACTAGACTCGTAACCTCAAAATTAGATTCCTAGTGTTTTTCATAACACTTATCTAATATCGATTCTAAAGATGTTAACTATCTTATTTATTATTTCCAACAGTAATTTCATTTTCTTATTAAAAATGGTGACATCGAATTTTGATATATAATTGTTATTTCCTTTTAAGGCAAAACTTAGACTTAAACTTATTACAAAACCTTTAAACAATCTCTTTTGAGTAACTCTCAAAATGATGTCATTTGACTTCTAGAAAAAAGTTCTATCACATGGACCTTCTATTTTGAAGACTTTCAAAAAATTTCTGTTGATTATATACTTAAAATTCAATAAGCTAATACTCTTTATGTTCTTCGAACATTTATTAGCTTCTATGTGATTATTTGTTCTAGTTATTCAAAACTTGAGAACTAAAATAATCTATTTGTTATAAACAAATATTTTAACGTAGTCTAGCACTCCCACTCACTTTTATAAAAACTTAGTCTTATTTAAAATAACCTACTGACTTAGTCAATACATGATTTCCTAGTCAAAATACTGATTTAAGTAACAAATCTAAAACTTAGATTTACACAAGAATTTTAGATTTTACAAGACCGACTTTGAATTTTACCCATATCCTTAATTCCAATTTTGAATTTTTTTTCAATTATTACAATTATAAGCACTCGTAAGAAAATTAAAAAAATCTTATTTGAAACATATGAGTATTTTAAAACTTGATCATAATTACTATTATGATCATTTTAATATTCTAAAATGTTTACTTCGAAAAACACTTCCCTTAGAAATAATATCTATTATTTCAAGTATTTTTGTTAAGTTCCAATATCAAACTTGTGTTCATAAATTTCTTATTTAAATTACTTTACTAATAATATCAAACAAGTATTTTTGTTAAGTTCCAATATCAAACTTGTGTTCATAAATTTCTTATTTAAATTACTGTACTAGAGAAAAAAAATTCTAATTTACAATAAATTCCTTTTTGTTGTATAAGTAACTTAATAATTTCATTAGTGAAGCACTAATATTAATATAACGCAATGGTAATTATAATAAACAGATCTAAAATACATGTGCACGGATATAATAACTAAATAATTCGATAAATAATCCAAAAGTTTCAAAAAACTATATAAATCCCGAAATAGAAATATTTGAAAAACCGGAATTTTGTTCAAAAACAAAAAATTTAAGAACTATTAACTAATATCCATAAGCTGCACATGGGATCTTCCTATGCCGGGTTGCTTCACTTTTCTTGACCTCCTGCAATAAAATTGCTAAAAGTCAGCATACTCGTATTAAATACAAGTATAAAGTGAAATCTGAAGTAAGTCACAAAATACTTGAGGTGTTGGACTTTCCACCTGCCTCGTGACGCTTCGGGCGATCCAATTTCCAATGGCCGACTTCACAAGCACTAGTTTTCGGTCGCCCTTGGCCTTGGGTCCATTCGGGCCTGGCTTGGTGTTACCCTTGCCCTCTTCGCTGCGCCCCTTCCTCTTTTTACTACCCATGTTGCCCACCATCGGGACGTCCTTGGATTTAGTCTAGATACTCAACTCAGCCGTTTTGAGCATGGAATGCAGCTCGGCTATGGACTTGTCCATATTGTTCATTTTTAGTCGATTACAAATTGCTTGTAATCATCCGAAAACGAGTCGAGGATCATGTTTGTTGCTAGCTGCAATGGTACCAAGTATCCAAACCTCTCTTGTAATCATCCGACAACGAGTTGAGGATCATGTCCCCTTAGCCATTTTTCACGCGTTTAGAGTCTGAGTGGCATCGTAACGCTCTGCGCGGGCTTGTTCCTGAAACATGTACCTCAACTGACGGATCATGTCATAGGCATAGTGTCCATCATGCTGGTTTGCAGCTTAGGAGACATGATAGCAAGCATTAAGCAACCGACATCTAGGGAGTCAGTGAAATGTTTTTGGTAAGCATTTCTGACCGTTGCAGCCCCATTGGCACAAAAGGGCCTCCCCTAGAGGCTTCTACAGAATGTACAACTTCCTCTCGTGCTTGAGTATAATTCGGAGAATGTGCTCCCAATCAAGGAACTTAGTACCGGTGAGTTTGTCCTTTTCTAGGATCAAACGGAGAGAAAAGTTGTTAGTGTTGCTAACAATGTTTGCCATCTAAAAATCAAAACTCAATTTAATAAGTAATTGCAAGAATTAACTTTTCCTAATATATCAATAACCCCGTAAATGATAAAAATTAGGTTAGGATCCATATGTCACATACTCGGTGCATAGTTTGGGCACATCAACACCTAGTCATGCTATTTCTGGTGGGTAAGGTGTTTTACCAATCTTATTAGCTAACACAACTACTAGATCTTATAGGATTTTAAATAATTAAATCTAAGCATTTTTAATCCAAATTCAGTGCATTTGGGCTCGTCTCATCAGGGTTATCACCATATAGATCTCATCACCTAAGACAGTGAGTTCTGGTCAGTCTCATTAGTGAATCGCATAGCCTTACCCTATCCCACAGAAAGTTTGACAAAGGATACTCACGGTTTGGATACGTTAAAGCACCAATGTACCTTTAAGCAAGATAGGTGTACCATTAGATGGGTTGTACTACTGACCTAACATTGCTTAGGTCTAAATTAGTTTTAAGAAAAACTCATTTGATCCAATATTTTTAAAACTATTTAAAATGACTGGTTTAAAAAGAAGATTTATATGTACACCTTAACAAGTTACACACGTCTAAAAGATAGACTTATAGTTTTATGATGAAAAACTATAAAATATAAAATTTTATCTTAACATGATGGATAATAAAATGAATTTTTATAAAACTATTGTCGTATTTTTCATCATAAAATCACGGTTCTTCACTGTTTAATAATACCTATGATTAAAACCTATTTTATTGTAATGTCGTATTTAAAACTATAAAATAAAACAACCACGCAAAAAGAAAACAAAGTTATAGTTTTGCCAACAAATCTTAAAGGCCAAACCTTAAGGATAGACTAAAAAAAACTATAATCCGCATCTAGTTGCATGGCTCCCACTTGCCTCGACAACTCCGGTGAAGTTTCCGAGCGTCCTCCATTTATTGTGTTTGTTCCTTCATCTTGAAAAACTCCGGTCTTCTTAATATAACAGGAAAAATATCTTATTCTAATACTATTACAATAAGAAAGGGTTGTAAGTGGCACGCATACCTTCCTAAAACCAAAAAGAAAAACATGAAAGATAATGTAACACCCGGTTTCGGATGTAAAAGTATTTTTATAAACTATTAATAAAAGTGAGAGTGGTAATTATACCTATTGACCTTGTGTGTTATCATTTATGAAATAAAGGACTTAAAGTGGTAACTTAGAAAGTGGGAAAGGGTATATAAGCCTAAATTAGGGCACAATACCCCCATGTAAACATACTGTAGCGGTTTTTATGTAACAAGCAACTGTGTGTGTGAATCGTGTGAGCTTTGAGTTGAAGGAGAGGAAGCGGGATCAAACTTGTACCAAAGCATTTGGAATTTGTTGGATAATCATTAAGTATGGTTCCTTGTACCCTTGTGATCACTGTGGTATTAATATCATCTCAACAGATAGTGTTTAAGTGGAGTTTTGGACATTTAATGGGTTGTTCGAACTATGGGTGAAAACTGAGAACAATAAAGGGACTTTTAACCCTTGAATCTCGTTACAAATCCAATTAATCACTAGAGGTTTGTTTTTATGATATCTATGATTAAATGCAACAAGAATAAACGATTTGGTTAAGAATTGATTGAGTTTGATTTGATTAAGTTTGACTGTGTTTATGAATCGAAAATGTTCTTGAGGGCTATGAATTGTAAATCGCTTAAAGGGTCTAAACCGTAAACCTAGAACTTGGCCCCAATCGTAATTTGGTAAGTAAACTGAAATCGTAAAACAAAGGGGTAGTGGGAGTCATAAATTAGAGGGTTAAGTCCCCTCGGGATTCCCCAATCGGAAAGTCACTAGGTAGTAAATTGTAAATCCCATATGACACTATGAATCAAAAACTATGTGGTAATATGTAAGTATGTTATGTGAGTGATGTTGATGATATGTGTTTGATATGATAAGACCGATTACTACGGTATCGGGTATGTTAAAACTGCTTACTACGGTAACGGGTAAGATAAGACTATCCGAAGCTGATAAGTAGAATAAGACCGACTACCTTGGTAGCGGGTAAGTTATGTATGGGGGGAATCCTATGTGTTTCGTTGTATGAGAATGATATGTGAATCCTATGTGTTTCGTTGTATGAGAATGATTTTGGAATGCCTGGTGTAGTGTGTAAATGAAGTGATCGTTAAGCTTTATGCTTACTATTTTTCTTTTTCTTTTCAGGTAATAACCGTGACAAGGCTCTGACGCAGTAAAGATAGCTCACAGTTTTAAAAGACTTCCGCTAAAGCAACATTGACATTTATACAATACAAAAGTGTTTTGTTTATCACATTACTTTAAATGATGAACTTCAGTTTGGGATTCTATGATACAGTTGTGATGTAATAAACGGATAATTTTATGTTTGGTATTGAGGTGTTCTAATTTACAAAAAAAACAAAAAAATAAAATTGGGCATTATAGATAAAACAACCGTGGGTTTAAGTTGACAAAATTACATCTACATGTCACAAAGGCAAAAGAATAAATGTTTGACTTGATTAGATCAAAAATTTGCGGTTGACATGTAAAACCACAAACACGATCTAATAATATAACATGCGACAAAAACTCTAATCAAACAATTCTAAACTAGCAATTATATTGAAACTATATAAAGCAACCACGCAGATAAAAACTAATAAATGTGAAAAGAAACAAGCTAGATCCGCTCAACTATCTCCCTTTACTTCTCAATTAATGCTGGTTAATTAAGACAACAAAAACGCAAAGTTATATTTGTCCTAATTTTGACCAAAATATATAGCAAGTGAAATACGTGTAAACTTGATTTATTTATAAAAACTTTTATAATTAAATAACTTATTTCACAAAACTGGTTTTTAAACCAAAATACCTTATTATTGGTCAAATCTAAACCGACAATTATAATAGATTAATTTTCTCTTCTTATTCACATTATCAGTTCTTACATGTGTGTGTATATACACACGCACACACACAAGTTTTAAACTACAACTTAGATATATGTATACATAAACCAAATATATATATAATTTAATTCAATAAAAATCGAGCAAAAACTTTAGTCAATTTTAATAGAGGCTTGAATAAAAACATGATTAAATTGAGTTTCAGTTTTTCAATGCTAAAACTTTATTATGAAAAACTTCTTTAACTAACTAGTTAAAATAACTAATTTTAATCTATATA
>JAUEJL010082720.1:0-15091 GCA_032274825.1 Drosophyllum lusitanicum
CAAAACTCGTTTTGGTGTTCCTTCTACCTACCCGAAGCTACTCGATGGAATCGAGTAGCGTATAACGGGTGGTCTTATTGTTTTTAGAGTTAAATAAATAAGAGGAATGATATATCTTTTTTCTTTTTGTTTCTACTTATCCCTCTATTCACTTGATTAAGACAAATGTTAGTAGAAGAATATTTCATTTCTTATTAAATAATGAGAGGTAATATATTCTTTTACTATTTCCTCCTACTTATCATATTATTTATAAGATCAATACAAGTGTCAAAATCAATGGAAGAGGTGAGTAAATAGAATTAGTGGATTTCACATGTTATCTTATGACGAGGAGGAGGATGAAGTGAGAAGAAATATTAGAAAATATTTCATTTTTCTTAAATAATTAGTCCATGTAGTTTACTCAAAATCATATATTTGGTCCTTGTTTTTTAAGAATTGCTACATTAATTCCTATGGTTTGTATTTCATTGTAATGTTAGTTCAAATATACTTGAATAGACAAAAATACCCCTCTATTTTTAATTTATTTTTAAATTTTAATTCATTTTATTATTAGTAAAATGTTTAACAATAAATACATTATTAATTATTTATAATCAAGATTAATAAATACTTATACCACCGCCACCACCTTCACCTAACATCTTTACCATCACACTACGCGGTCCACCACCGCCCCATTGTCATTAGCTACAGCTCACTGGTCCACTAACACCCCACCAAAAAATCAGAATTAAAATCAAGAAAGCAAGAATCAAAATTAGAATCATACCTCCACCTAAGTCAACACCTAAACCACCACCACCCGCCTGAGCCACCACCTAAATCACGGCCACCTGCCTGACCCACCACCTAAACCACCGCCACTTACCTTAGGCACCACCTAAACCACTGCCAGAATTCACTTCCTCCTGTAACCTAAACTAGCAAAACCCACCTAAGCCACCGTCGACACTACCTCCGCCACTAAAACCACCACCACATTTGTTGCCTCCCACAACCCACAAACCTTAGATCGGTAACCCCTAAACCTTCACGATAACCTTAGACCTGTAACCCCAAACCCTACCGTAACCCCAGATCTGTAATATACACGCACATACTCATCGTACACCCCAATGATTTAATAAAGGCGGTGGTGCGAAATCGTAAAGAAACAACCACGATGGTGGGAGATTGTAAAGAAGCAGCGGTGGTGGGAGATCGCAATGAAGCATTAGAGATAGTAGGAGACCGACGACGATGTGCTTGAGCAGCGGCGGTGATGGTTGCCAGGGGCGGTCGCTTGTGGGTAGTGGCATCGAGATGGGCAGTGGTGGTCGCCGGTGGGCTGTGGTATCGAGATGGGCAATGGCATTAAGACTATAAGGTCTCGGTCTCATATATATAAGATATATAGTTTAGGTTTTAAATATATTTTAAAATGGTTTAGAATTAAGGAAAAAGAATAAAAAAAATAGAGAAAAGGGTAAAAAGTGAATAAAAGAAAATAGTAAGGGCATTTTTGTCTTTCTAAATTGGTTAGGGATCACTAGACCATCACTGAAACAAAATGTAAACTATAAGGATCAATTTTGTAATTTTAAAAGCATATAGACTAAATTTATGATTGAGTAAATCACATGGACCAATTATGTAATTAACTCTAGTTTATTAAAAAATGATTTTTTTTATTTTTCGTTGAGGGTGGATGAAGATAATAAGACCATCTAAGTTGGTGAGTTTGTGAAAATGGAAATGATTTGTAATTCTAAATCAAGTATTCAAATGTTGCCTAACAAAGTTATAAAGAGATAATGACGTGACACAATTAAGGGTGAAGAATTTAAAAGATAAATTGTTTAAGGCACATCAAATATTGAATGAATTAGACATATGTTTTGATTGATTAATTATGTCTACAGATCATTACTCTTATAAAAAATATGATTTTATATTCTTTTACTAAATCCTCCTTATTCTTCTTTCAAATATACCAAAACAAATTACTTGATTACAAGTATAGTTTTTTAATGAGTAGCAAAATGAATTAAAAGAATTTAGCATAAGGAAATAACCTTTTTCATTAATTTCTTTTGTCTAAATGGATAAAGATAAAATTAAAAAGGACAAGAAACTATTTATCTTTTTTGAGAAGTGTTTAAAGTTTTTTTTCTTATCTCCGAGAGGGAGGATTTTTCATTTTATTTTCAAGACATGTTTGCAACAAAAAATGGTTAGCATCCTCAATCGACTCTCTATCCTCTAGGCTTACCGCTCTCTGTTGACGCCTGCGACTCCAACCTTTGCCGTCGATGAATGTGACCTTTCCGATGACCCCTCGTCGTCGTCAACGAACTCTAACATGACCGTTTGTTCATGGCATTCATGCATTCATTTTTTCTATTCCAGCAAAGGTTAAGGTTCAATTCTGATTTCAAAGTTATCGTTTTCTGTTTCCACATCTCATGGCATGTTTGATTTTTGTCGATTTCGTGTTCATAGTTTTTGTTCGAGCTCATTGTTGATTTTTGTCAACTTTGTGGATTATTGTTTTCGTTCACATTTCCAAATCTGGTTTCTAGTTCATAGTTTTTATTTGTCAACTTCGAACATGTTAGAAGATTGAAAATCAACCTTATCTTTAATTAGATAAGTTTTTTGAACAACTTCTTTTTAGAAGATTTGAATAAAGACATAAGTGATTTTATATAATAAAAAACAAACACCACTTAAGACTTGGTAAAACGACGAAAAGCCAAATATGTCAAATCTGAATGGTAATGTAAATTTTATTTTGTTTTGGGGTGTTATTAGTGATATTTCTTATTTATATCTCATAAAGTATACTTTTTGAGACATCACTCTACAATCATATACTCATATTAAGCGAAAATCTCTATTCTTTAACTTTATAGATAGCCAGGTGTGTGTATATACACACACCTATACATGGTTATCATGAAATGTATATAATTCATACAAAACTTGTTATGCGTTAACACTTGTCACACTTTACTTCACACATGTAAAACTTCACAATATTACACACTTGACCTCATTTCTACGCATTGAATCTCTACATACTTTTCTCATGTTCTTATTCTCAGCACATAATATTTTTCTTGCCATAACCCTTCCTTTCCACATACTATATGAATACGTTAGTTACAAGTGCTCTACCATATGAAGAGTTTATTAACTCATATAACTATATGAGTTCATTTACTTAGCTTATTCACATTTTGTCACTCAATAAAGGCTAAGCATTTAATCAAGCATTTATATAGATAGTAATATTCGACAATATACATTAACATGAAACAATTTATGTTAGCTACACAAATGTCTTACTTAGCCTTTAAAAGACATACACTTTTACCAATACCTTGCAACCCGTTTGGCTCATTGAAATCATTTTAAGAATGAGTATTTCACTTAATAATTCTAGTATCATGAAGTTGATTATTAACTAAACAAGTCAAAACCCTTCAAGTTTGACGTTAACACTGAAATCAAAACGACGTTTTTGAAGAAAATTTTATAAATGCAGTTTGTTCTCCTCATTAAGAGGAGTCTAACTGCAAAATTTGAAGCTATAACTTGAAAAGACAATAAAAGTCAAAACTAAGAGAACTTTTGGCATTTTCACCACTTCATCACAAAATCTGATTTCTTTCACTTGTGTTCTTATAATTCCAATTTATAAACATTCATAGTGTCATTGGTTAACCAAAATCAATTTATCAATTACACTATGCTTTATTTGGATTCTACAAAATGGGTCGGATGAATTGTATATGGACCTGAGCAAATAGTTGCTAAAGTTTCCTGTTATAAATACTCGTAGATAGGGTTCTCTACGTAATACTTTGAAAATAATCGAATAAGAGATATTAGGTTCCAGATAGGTCAAATCACTTTGGTCCTACCACATAAATTCTTGTATCATGTTTCTTGTTTTTCTTTGATTGCATTACATAACATGTTCACCTAAACCCCGCTATAATGTGTCGTTAAAAAAGAATTGTTGTAAAGTACATACAAGATTATGGTTTATCAGTATTTTTCCAAGTGTGATAGCTGGTTAGACATTTGTGTTGGTTTTGTCTTTCTCTAAACAGCTTATAATTAAAAAAAGCCAGACTTTAAACCAAAGGGGATTTAGCTCTAGTGGTTAAGGCAATTGTGTATAGAGTGAGGGTCATGGTATTGATTATTGCTACTTTTATTATTTTTCCCCTTTCCTTTCACCCTTAATTTGTTTCTCCCCCCTCTTTCTACACACTAAGGCTCGTTTGGTTCACGAATTGAAACAAAATAAATTGAAATTTGACTAAAGAATAGGAATTGGTTGTAATTGAATTTATTAAAACCCCTGTCTTATTTGGTTGAAAAAGGAAATGGAATTTAAAAAAATAAATTCGTAATTAATAGATTAATCTCTACATTGACTTCAAATTCAAACTTTTCATCATTCTCGTCATTCAAGAGGCATCCGCCAGCCATAAATTAATTACACACAACATCAATTCAAACAACTTGTACATCTATTTAATCAACCTTTCCATCGATTCAATCAATTATGACGAATAATCCATTGGTTACTAATAAATAAAGGACCTGTCACGATGACTGTCAATGGAGCTTCACCGGACAAAGATAAAGGGTGGTCAGCGCCGGAGCTCAAGATTTGTGAGAGATGAAGGGTTGTCGTCGCTAAAGGTCAAGATTCGTGAGAGATGAGGGGTCAGCACCAATATATTCATATGAAGGGCCGCCATCAATTGATCCGTGATGGATGAAGGGTCGTCGGCGATCGTTATGGTACCTGAGATGTCGTTGTTGAACATCTTCGATGGAGTGGCCTTCGAACATAGAACAAATCGACGACGGAGAAGGACGGAGATAGAGAAGAAGACGGAGGTCGGCGATGTTGGCAGGGGAGGACGGCTACAGACAGGGAGGCGTAGGTCGGCGATGTCGGCAGGGAGGAGGTCGGCGACACAGAGGGAGGTGGAGGTCGGCGATATCGGCAGGGAGGAGCTCGGCGATGTCGTGGTGAGAATAGAGTTGTTTCCAGCATAGGTGTGACTTATGAGAGAGGTGAGAGAATTCTAAGGATGAAAGAATGATAAATTCTTCCCATCTGTAAAGGAATGTCAAATTCCTTAAAACAGAGAATTCAAAATCCTAGTCAAATTCCAAACCTGTGATTCTTTCAACCAAACACGTCAAGTTAGAAAATCTCAATTCCAATTCCGGTTAATTCCGGCAAACCAAACGGGAACTAAAAATAGATTTTGATTCTTTTGCTTTTTATTCTTACTCCATGCTGTAAACAAATTTCAATTATTCTTATTAAAATAATAATTTTATAATGTTTTTCTCTGACATGCAATGTTTGTACGAATATGAATATAAATATATATATATATAATATTGTGACCATTTCATTTTTATTCATATTTTAATATAAATTTTATCGTAATATAATATTTATCCAAAACATGTATATACCACTATCATAATTTTTATAAATTAATTTGAAAATCTAAAATAGTTGTGTGAAAGTTCTCACATCATTTTCTCTTAGTTAAAAATAATAATTGGATTGTAAATATTAATTAATAATACTAAATGATTATGTGAAAATAAAACTTGAATTAATTTGAATATGAACCAAATGGCATTACAATCCTAAATATTTAAATTCTTTTCCGTTTAATTTTAAATAGTTGTGGTTAATTGAATGATATTTTAATATTTTGTTTACACTAAAATTCCAGTACAACATGCCGGTTAATCATAATTCGTTACATAATATATCATGGGGAACTTAAAATAAATAGAACTGAATTATAAGTAACTGTTGAAATGAATATATAATACTTTTTTATCAAAAACTAGACCCGACTTTTATTAATAAGTTTGACAACTAATGGTCATGAAATTTACTCTTATTGTATAACTTATGATTTATTTATCATAATTAATTAAACAAACAAAGAATCAGTTTTAGAGTTGACCGAAGTTAAAAGATAACATCTGAAGTTGTAAAAAAAAATTAAAGGTACGCTTTTGTGTTAATTTTTGGTGTCTATGGATCTGATTAGTTGACTCCATAAGCCCATTTTTCTTGGTTGCTGGTGTAATTAGTCAGCTCTTCAGGTTTGAACCAAAGGTTGATTTCATTCTTGGCGGTCTCTGGGCCATCACTTCCATGGATGATGTTCCTGCAATCCAAAACATACTTCCGTACAAAATTAGAGTTGTGTTCAATAAAGTTCATTTAAAAAACATAGTCCTAAAATTTTAATATTCAATCACAGGTGATTCGGTATACAATCACATATGATTTGTATAAGCATCACATGTGAATTACGAAAATGTCATTCCGTCCAAATTTTTAAAATGCAATCTGGACCATTGATGTCATTAATCCAAAGGCTAAAATTAGTCACTTAAAACTATGAATTAAGTATGGACTAAATTGATCATTTTTCTACAAAATTAATATTAATTATTACCCATATATATATATATATATATATATATATATATATATATATGGCCGGCTAAACTATAATGCTTATACTTTCTTGTTCATTAAATAACAAACTAAAATAACCATAGAAGCATATTACCTTCCCACAACAATGGCCAAATCACCTCTAATTGTTCCAGGCTCTGATTTCTGTGGATCTGTAGCTCCGATAAGTTTTCGGCCGTATGTAATCACACCTTCTCCTTCCCAAACCTGCATAAGTAACGGACATTCATGTAAATTCACTTGGTTGATCACAAGGTGCATGGTAAAACAATAAGTAAAACATATATACTTATACTAAATCCTTCGATTTACTTTATCCACCTAATCCCTAATTCTTTTCATTTGTCATTTTTCTTGATTTCGACACTTGTATTGGTCTAGTAAGTAGGAAAACATAAAAAAAAATTTAATAAGAAGATATAACAGTGCTCAAAGAATGATAATTGGGGCCTACCATTGCAAGAACAGGACCAGAGCTGAGGAAGTTGCACAAGCCATTGAAAAATGGTCTTTCCTTAAGATCATGATAATGCTTTTGTGCAAAGGACTTTGAAGGTACCACAAGTTTTATAGCTACAAGTTTAAAGCCTTTACGTTCAAACCGCTCTATAATCTCCGAGATCTAAAAAACAATAAGCTAGGTTACAACATATCGATCATTACTCTTAATTAAAAGTTTGGTATGTATATAGAAAAATGCATGAGTTACTTGTTATAAATAAAAAACTTATGTTACAATCCTCTTTTTATATATCAGTTTATTTACACGGTTACACCACACACGCACACACAGACACTTGTATTAAATTTACCAATCCTCTTTGCACACCATCTGGCTTGATAGCGATGAAGGTGCGCTCCATCTGCACACACAATTAAGTGATTTGAAAGGATCACTAAATTTTTGAAGATATGTTGTAAAGCAAACAATTACAGAAAATGAAATTGGCAATTAATTAAATGAATATATATATATATATATATATATGTATGTATGTATGTATGTATACCTGTGCTGCATGTGCTTCTTGGTCCTGAAGCATGTATGCTGTATTGATTTACATGTATAAATTAAAGAGAGTACGTACATTATTAACTAACAATTCATAAGAGAATTATTAAGATAAGAAATTGATTGATCGATAAAAGTTTGAACCTGCAGCAGGAAGGGCGAGAGCTCCGACAATCCATCTGTTGGAGGTGTTTGCAGAATCTCCGAATGAAGCTAAAACAGCTGGCAGTGTTCCTTTGAAGGAAACTGCTACAGCAGCAGCAGCAGCTGTTCGTCCGTCTACAAGTGAATCAAAATGAACAAATTAAAAATTCTAACACCGTTAAAAACTGCCATTAATGGATCCGCTATCTAGTTGGAATTTCAATGACATGACGTACATTATAATTTGGATTCAAAAATTGTAAACACAAATAGAAACTCACTGGAGGGAACAAGATGCCTGTGTTTGGAAGCATAAAAGAGAAGAGAGCGTGCAGCTCGTGAGGCAGATTTGTAGATTTGAGAACTCATTATCCCCTTCCGATTAATCGAATAGAATAGCAACAAGCAAACTAGAAGCTCGATCTCTTTAATATTTGTATATATATGTTCGTGGAATAGAATGAGTGACAACAAAGGAAGGTATGGATACTGGAGAATGTGTTTGGTTTGGTTTGGTTTAGTTATGGAGGAAAAATAAACATCGGGGCAATTTGGAAATTGTTTCAAAAAGCACCCTGTATTTTGCAGTAACTTCCAATTATGCGCATCAGTTTTTATAATATTTACAATTCGAAGATGGAGATATTTTCCTTTATTCAATAACCCAACTTAAGAAAAGATGGATGTAATATACTGCTTCTATATATAATTTATTATTAAAAAGAAAAGACGTGATACTACCAAACCATTTTTTTGTAACTTTACCTAATAATTATGATTGTTAATTAAAGTAATCGTGTAATCACTTTCGAACATACATATAATTAAAAACTCTGTTGTATCTAAAAGATGTCGAAGAGGTTTTACTAGATGAACCATAGTCTTGAAGGTTTTGTTAGAAAGATGCTTCTTCTAAAATGTCTGACTTGAAAACGTTTGGTAGGTGATAATTTGGGTATCGAAGGAGTGTTATTGGTCATACATTGAAAACCGAGGGTCTTATTTGCAACGTTAAAAAACGCATGGGTTATTATTTTTGGAGGGTCAAAACATTGTCTTTGACTAATACTACTTTTAGAATGTGTGTGTGTGAGAGAGATTTGTTGGGACAAAAACTCTTTAGATCCGAACTAGAGGCTGGCCTTGTATTGACGGTCAGATCGGATCCATATGTTCATATGCACCGTTAGATCCGATTTCTCTGACTTTCAAAAAAGGAAAAAAGAAAATGGTAACCCGGCAACACTGAACACTTGTTTAAATGAAATACGAATGTTGCCAAATTAATTACTCCGACACCGTTTAGTGATTTGCGTAAAAGGTTTTGTTGACATCAAGCACTAGTTTTCTCAAATTATAGATACGGTACTTGTATTTTCTTTATATATGGTTATATTAAACTAAATTTTAAATGTTTATAGTATTAAAAAATAAATATATACAATATAAAAATAATTGTAAATCATACGTATGAATATAAAATATATTAAAAGAGAGGTAAATTAATTAAAAATTAGATATTTATACATAACATCATCATCGAAATTTTTGTAAAACCTCTTTATAGTCAAATTTGATTTTTTTTTAATTTAATCAAATTGATATACGTGTTTATGTAAATAATCACGAAAGTAAATATATCTACTAAATGATTTGAATAAATGTTTTTGTAAAGATATTTAAGTATTAACAAACTAAATCACCTTAAAAATAACATTTAAGAAAACAACTCATTTGTAAACCATTTTAAATAAATAAAGGGAGATGATTGAGAGGGATACAATCACGTCTCTTTCTACCATGGCAACCCGGCGTTTCTTCTGTCACGTCTGACCTCCCTCTCGCGTCGACGCTTTCACCGTTGGTCTAGGTGATAACGCCAGTCATTATTTAAGTTCTCATTTATTTCATATTTTATAAGTATTTAATACCTTTTTTTATTAATGTTTAATATTTATCATTTTTTAAAACAACCGTGTATCACATGGATATTTAATATTCGACTAAAACTACAATTTCCTTTCGTAATCCATTTATTGTTTATTATTCCTATAAGCAAAAATGATAGAATTTACACCAAAGAAAGTGCATTGTTAATAACTGTATGTACAAATTAAATAAATAACCAAGGTGAACTGCTATCAATGGCTTCTCAGCCAATCCACCAACTAGCAATTATGTAAACACGTAACCTTACTTCTGCACATAAACATGTCATGTATCAGGTGAATCATTAAGAATGGTTGATCCGGATCCTAGTTTGCAGTCGTCTTGCAATGTCTTCAACCAAGCATCCACCTAAAAAACAAAAAGGAAAACACTTTTAAGGACCAACCTCTGTTATGAATGCCGTAAAAATTGTAGGTCCACTCAATTAACCATAGAAAAAATGTGATCAATTGGCCCAATCTTAATAGGATAACCCAAATAATTGTAACAGCCCTCCCCGAAACGGGAAGAGAAAGTCACGGACAAACGTCATAAACCTAAAACAAATCATCACTATTAGTATAGAGCACTAATAACCCATGTATACATTACAAAGTCTTCAGAATATATTTATAACCAAATGTTCTAAACCAAACTGTGTATCGATCTTAATCATCTTCAAACCTTTTTGCATGGAATCTAACTGGGTTGATATTGCCCATCTCTAGCTTAGACTCTGCAGCTCACAAGCTTAAACTACCAGAATATAAATAATTAGATCCTGCCAAGCCTCTAAAGATCACTTGATTTAATATATAGTTGATATTTTTCCTTTTTTGACTTTTTAACGGTTCAATTTTATAGGAACCAATATGAAGTGCACTTATAAAAGCCTATATGAGCCCTAGAAACAAAATATATACAAGTTGTGGCGTAAGCTTTAAGTGAGCCAAAGCCTGGACTAAGCAAATAGTCTATGTTGGTTATACTGTCATTTAAAGCATTGAAGGAAAACAAATATTATCATTTAAGAATCACAAAATGATTTGCTGTTTTATATCCAAAACAAGTAAAAGTATCACCACTAGGAAGTTTCATGCATATGAGATGATGATACCTGCAACTTTGAAGCACTAGAACATTCATATCTCAATCCATGGCGAGTTACTATGTAAAAATAGTATCTAGTTTCCCCCTCTTCTTGAGTAAGACTTGGCATACGCCCTACTTCTACAATATCAGACAAAAAGGTGGAGTCTTGAGGACTTATATCTGCAATATTTTACGTTTATCAGAAAAGAAATCAGTAACAATGTACAAATTCAGATTCGAGTAGCAATCCTTTTGACATAGAAGTTAAAAACTGGCCTAAAGAAAATATACGAATTTGTCCCCACACATAATTTTTACAGAAACTGCTTTAGACAATTAGCCAACTATTTGAACTATTTACCTGTGGACACCAAATACAAGAAAATGCAGGGGCCTTGGAGAACAATAAAGCGTGGAAGCCAGTCATCAACTTCTGATTCATCAAGAGCAGGTGGTTCTCCAGGTAGCGCTTCCCATCTCTGTAAAAAGGAGTAACTAATTTTTTAATATTTAGCAGACTGAAAATTGTAATTCAAAAACATACAAATAAAAATGGAAATACCGTTCGCATCTGTAAATAGCCTGAAAGACGGGCAGAACGTAGAATTTCATCAATATGTTCCAACCTGCAAGAAATAACGGTCACATAGAGTGACGAAAACATAAAGACAGAAACCACAATGAAAAGGGTAGAGATCATGTTTATAGAAAAATCAGAAGGAATAAAATTTACTACAAGTAAAAGTATTACTAATGCTTACCGAGCTTTCAGATGAGCTTCTCGTTCCTCTAAATCATTAAGTTCTGACCGCAGTGATTCTACCTCTGTAGCAGATAATACAACCTGTTTGACATGGTTACAGTAGTCTTAGAAAAAAATGTAGATTAAAAACTGTGAACTGGATATAAGAATGTTATATTATATCAACCTTTTGTTGCCCACTTGTGTCTGCTCCCCAATTTAGTCTCTTTAGATTAAATAAGTTCAACATGGATGCAACACTTACTAATCTTCTTCTTGCCCAAAATCTAATGCAGGTCAAACCAACTAAAATAAAATCAATCTGAAGTAAGCCCATTCATTCAAAAGGAAAAAAAGTCCTACTCATTATATTGTTTGATTTCTCACCGATACCTAAAATTTGAGTTTCACCTGTGAAATTGGCTAAATTTTGGTTTGAGAGATATCTACACCAGAAGTTGAAGCTTAGAAATAATCTTGAAAAAATGTTATTACTGTAGAACCATCACCTGTGAAGCTCTTTCCACTCGATTAAAACTGCACTTTGACTAAAACAAGATTTTTCAAGTTCAGCATTCATATAGAAAACTTGTCATATCTCAAGATGATTTCAAGCTTCCGTTTACAAAAAGTCAAAAACCCATACAAATATGAAGGACCATCAAGGAAATAACAAAATATATAATGGAAGTGAAATGATTATTATAATTTAATACATGAAGAGGTTAATCATATACCAAAGACTTCAAAAAACACAAAAAAATCACTTCACTTTTTAAGCTTCATATTGGTTTCACGGCACCCTTCTGTTTTATTCATTTTTTGAATTTGACACGCAACTGAATCTAGTGGCTAAGTTCCAAATACATCTGAGAGAGTGAATCTGAAGTGCGCAGTATAAAAACAATAAATTGATTGTATAACGTAAATTGTTCAATACTATGGATTTGTAAGTGCTCCATAAGGTTGGAAGCGATAAGATGAAGTGGCAAGAAAAATATTACACTGCTACTAGCCAATGGTAAAAAGTAACGAACAGAAAAAATCCAGAAACATATTGCATGCATCAACCTATTGAAACTAATACAAAAACAAGAAAAAAGGTCGAGCTTCCAGAAGGAGGCTGCAACAATATATATTAAACTGAAAGCCGGTAGGAACTTTCAGTCACTAGTTACTATGTGTCTATGTGATGATCGTGTGCAGAAGGGGAATGCAAATAAACAAACTTGAACATCATAATGATGGTCATTCTATCTGTGGATGTTGTCTTATCAAGGAGTCAGAACCGATAATTTGTTGCACGATTAATCTAAATTAAAGTTGAATTTAGGGCAATGTCATTGGTGTTTCTGATGCTCCAATCTAGCGTGAACGCACAATGAATATAATTGACAAGAAATTTATGCACCACTTTGAAGGGGAGTGTTAGGTCAATTGTAACAGGGTCAAAATTGTACTTCTAAATCTCCTAGTACTCCTCAATTATAGCTATTCAACATACAACAGTCAATCCCTAACAAGGGCGTTCTTCCCCTAGACCTGGCTTATGCTATAATAAGTTAACTTAATCAGTTAATTGGATACATTGAAATCATACTACTAACTACCAAGTACTAATAATTGCAATTTTCTGTGAAAAACAATTGCTTCTTCTACCTCATAGTTCACCATCAGCTAATTTACCCAACGAGCAAGAAATAAAGGGGGAAATCAATTTACAGTGTTCCAATTTCAAAATTAAAACGATTATCTCCATCATAGTTCTATGAGACGCCAACGCATAATCAAATTCGAAAAGAAATTATCATAATTCTAGAGAGAAACAGAGAATCATAGACCAGCAACAGTATAGTGAAGTCTGAATACACGTAATCGTAAATAACTTACGAGTAATGGGCTCACGATTCTGTCCACAGGAGACAAAGAAGAAGATCTTTGTAATGCAGATTGAAGAAGTTTTTTTTTTCTTTTCTTTGCTGGAGAGAAAGTAGAGAGAATAAGAACAAGAAGACGATGATGATTGATGATTGCTTTTCTTAATGGAGTCGTTTATCCAATTATATATATGAAGATGTAAGACTGCACCACACGGTGACTGTTAACCTTAAACGTATTATATATGCTGTTGACTTATATGTAATTAACTCTTAGAATTATCATCGAATACGAAGTATGATACTATGATCCCGGCGGATAATGTTCAACATATGTTTATCTTTTTAGGATATGATCAACTTTTTTTCTTTAATACAACTTTGAGTAGATTATATTTTCGCTCCGTCTTTGGGTCCAAAAACTAATTGATCTAGATTCAGTCCCTATTAATCTGATTTCATTACATTTTTTGTGTCACCTAAACTTGAAAGAACTAAAATACTCTTCTTTATTTGTTTTATAATTTTTTTTAACTGATTCTATATTATTAAAAAATATATATGTACACCGTTTCTCTCTCATAAGTCCAAAATTCCCCAACGCTCTTTTTTCCACAAATCTCTCTCTCACATCTCTTGCGACTGTTTTCAGGCTATCTGTAACATCCTGAATTTGGGCCTAGTAGTTTCGTAGGCTCTGGTAAGTTAACAGTTGGTATTTAATTATTTGAATGTTAATTAATTGTTGGTAAACTTTAAAATTAAAAGTTTAGTGGTATTTATATATGTACGTACGTATGCATGTATGATATATAGATATATTTATATATTCAATTTTAGGTGACTAAGCATGGGTAGTTTTAAATAATTACACCTCCTGCTTCAAGTTTCAAAGTGAGTGTCCATGTGTTTTGAAGAGTTATGCGTAATCTCGGTTAACATCTCCTTACTTGAAATCTGCCATAGTGTGTGGTGTGTGTGTTTTGAGAGAGAAAGCTAAGAAGAAGCATAAACTTGGAATTTGGAAGTGAGGATTTGTGGTGTGTTAATTCAAACTAAAGGTAAGGATATGTTTCTTGTATGATTCTGAACATTTTGATATGTTTTGTTGTTAAGGTCATGTTGGTTTCATGAGAAACACCATTGTTGAAGCTTATATGTAAACTTGACAAGTGGGTTTTGCATGATTTGGTGTTTTAAAAGGTTTTGATGTGTTCTTGATGTTAGTTACATGATGTATGAGGTCTATACATGTTTTAGAAGTGTTCTTAGTTGATTTCAGTTGATGATATTGGATTTTTGTAAGTTGAGTCGGCTGGATTTTTGGAGAAGATGATGCAGGTATCGTCGCGACGCGACGCGTCATTGGCTTGGACGCGACGCGTCCCCGTCAAATTGGCGGATTCTTGTAATCCGAAGAGGAAATCCGATGGTTGCATTCCGAGACCCCAAAATCCGACCCTGACAATCCGCTAAGTGAAATCCGACCTCAAGAATCCGATAATGGAAATCCGGGACTCGAAATCCGACAAGTTGAGAACCGGATTTGGGAAAATCCGATATTTTGTATCGACGCGACGCGTTGGTTTGTCGCGTCCACGGTTTTTGTGGATTTTGATGTTTGTTTGCATTCTTTAAAGTTATATGCTACATGAATGTGCATATGTGAATCTAACATGTTGTGTTTGATTAAAGGAGATATAAATATATGTTTGGATATATATTTATGAATCGGATACTGATTTCAGTTTATTGTG
>JAUEJL010082731.1:0-15091 GCA_032274825.1 Drosophyllum lusitanicum
TCTCTAAACAAAATATATCACAAGTTACTAAACATAATTTATAAACAACCTATAATTAATTATATTAATATACAATTTTTATAAAACTCCCTCACATTTTCTTTAAAGCCCCTCACATTTTTAAATAGGTTATAAGATAAGATAAGATGTGTAATGATTTATGTGCTACATATAATATCATTCTGCACCTAACCATTCCATTCGTGGTTGTGCTTGAAAAACTCATCTTCCTCAATGATAGCCCAAGCCTAACCCCCAATTGTCAATCTCTGTTGTTTAAACTCATTTGTCTCTTGAGCAATAGACAATAGTTCAAGCCTCGCGCGTGTCTATTTTGATTTGTTAATTAAATGTGCGTTTGACAATTAACTAAGTGTTAGAATCTGTATCGCACGAGATTAGTTTGTAGATCTTGTTGAAAATTTAGTTGATTAATTGTTTGTTGAACCTCGTTGATAACGCAAATCCCAAATCTAATTTTATTTATATAGTTGATTAGTTGTTAAACCATATAGATGAGTTAGCTTATCAAACCAAGAAACTTAGTTAATTTGTTGAAACTTGTTGATGATATTTATACTTAGGTGAAATTAGCTTCATTTGTTGAACAATTTATGATTTCCAATTAAGGTATGGTTTTATGGTTTAGATGAACTGATTTCAACCTGTTATTAGGGATGGTAACAGGGTCGGGGGTATTGGGGATCACTCTCTCCATCCCCGCCGGGGAATTGACTTGCATCCTCATCTCTATCCCCGTCAGGTATCGGGGATCCAGCGGGGAATCGGAGATTTTTCTTCGTCTACAAAATCGAGTTTTCTTAAGACGCTTATAATATGTTTATACTTGATTCTACAAAAAATATATTAGTTATTTTATCATATTAGTTTTTTCGTTCTCTTTGTTTAATAAATCGTATAAGACGATCATGTATCTACAAACAAAAAACACTCTTATTGATATGCATATTAACGTAAGAAAGTTAAATTGCATACAAATGCATATTTAGAGGTAGGTTCAAATGAGAACACCTCTTAATGTGAGAACTTGGAGAATAGTTTATAGCCTTTGGATGATCTTTATTTAATGGTTGATATTAATCTTGGTTAATTAAGGTACGTTGAGTTTTAATGATTTGATTTAATTAAGGTAGGTTGATTTTAGATTTCTTATTTATTTAATTAAATGATTGACCTACAAGTGTTCTTACCGTTCTCCATTTAACACGTGTTCTCACTGGATCCCTCCTATATATATATATATATATATATACACACACACGTAAAAACAAACATCATACATTTTAACTTTACAAAACAAACAAATTTTTTATATAGATTATAGACTTTTAATTCACATATTTTCTTATAGAAATTATAAATTTTACCTCTAAAAAACAAACAAACAACACTTCGCAATCCAACTTTTTTCATTAAAACAAACTAAACAAGTAAACATTGACTTAAATTATAAATAAAATTGGGATCTTATTAAGTAAATTAACACGATTCTTTTATAAATTTATTTCAAAAAAGACTATCATGTTAGTGAGATAAAATAATCGATCATATCCAAATTAAAAATACCTCAATCCATTATAACTATAAAAAAATGTTCAATATAGTCCATACTTAATTCATAGTTTTAAGAAACTAATTTTAGCCTTTGGATCAATGTAATCAATGGTCCAGATTGCATTTTAAAAATTTGGACGGAGTGACATTTTCGTAATTCACATGTGATTGTAAACTAAATTGACTATTAAAATTTTAGAACTATATTTTTTAAATTTACTTTGTTAAACACAACTCTTATAATATAATATTATCAAAGTATAAATGTGTAACTATGGAACCTTAATTAGTTTATATCGATTTTCAACTTTTTTTAATCAATAAAAGAATTATTGAAAAAAGAGTTCTACTTTTTAAAGGAGTGGCTTATTTGCATTCATGGATGCTTTGAAAACCCCGCCTTCTTCTTCTTCCTCCTCTCCTCGTCTATATATATCTCTGCTTGCATCATCTTCCCTTTTTCTCTTTTTCTCTTTTTCTTTTTCCCTTTTCTTTTCGCATTGTTTTATTCGTAATAGTTGGTGCACCTACCACACCTCTATAAAAACCCCTTCGTCAACAGTTGTTCATCGTTAAAAAAAAGAGAGACGCAGTAATGGCGAGCAGCACCGCATCTTTGGAAGATGTACCCTCCTTGGATATGATGACTGAACTCCTTCGCCGATTCAAGTGTTCCTCCAAGCCAGACAAACGCATCATCCTCATTGGTATTTGCTTCCAACCCCCTTTCCTCTCAATTGTTATCAAATTATGATGATTCTTTCAATGTGAGTTTTATGGGTTGGATTTTTAGTGGGGTTTTCGTGTTAGGGTTTTGTTTTTGAGATCTATTAATGTTTCCATGAATTGGGGTATGAACTTTGTTAATTTACATTTATCATCCTTGACAATTTTGAAGTACCGTGCTTCAATTCGTCTGCTGGCTGTTTGTTGGTGGTTTTAAATCTGCGAATATTTGTAGGCCACCTTTTTTTTTTTTTTTTTTTGGGGTGGGAGGGGAGAGGGGTCTTACCATTCCATTAATATGGAGTTTTGATTTCACGGTCTAACTTTATCGTCTTCAAAATTGATGTCAATTTTAGGCTTTCCCATATAATATGATACTTACACTAGACTGGTTTAATCTTTGATGTATGTGAATGTTCTTATGAATTTGGTTACTACAGAGTTCATTGTACTAGTGTTGGATTCAAATATGAATCTTTACCCAGAAAGGCTCTAGATTGATTGGTTTTGATCTAGTTGGAGTTGGAGTTAATTATGTTCTTGAGATTGATGGGTATTGCCAATTTGCCCAATCCACGTGTTTGATTAAATGTTTACGAGCAAATGAATAAAATGTAGGTCCACCTGGGTCCGGAAAAGGTACCCAATCCCCCATCATTAAGGATGAATACTGCCTATGCCACTTGGCAACTGGTGATATGTTGAGAGCCGCTGTTGCAGCTAAAACCCCACTCGGGATCAAAGCCAAGGAAACCATGGAGAAGGTAGAATATTATGTTACATATAGTTGATATGAGTTAAGTCAATTTTATTTCCTTTTGTTCATTTATTCTTGTTTTCACTCGGTTTTCTTTGCATATTTCTCAGGGAGAACTAGTGTCTGATGACTTGGTTGTTGGGATCATTGATGATGCAATGAAGAAGCCATCGTGTGAAAAAGGTTTCATCCTTGATGGTTTCCCTAGGACGGTTGCCCAAGCAGAGAAGGTTTCTTGATCCTTCACAATTCCTTTAAACTGTTTTGTGTCCATTATCCTTACTTAGGCTGCATTCTCTTTAGCTATGAGATATCAAATCTTCATTTCTCTGCACGAGGCACGCCACATAAGATTACTTAATTACCTAGACTCTACTCGCAAGAATTATTTTATAGTTTTTGGATAAACAGAGAAGCAAGATTTCTTATTACTTGGGGTATAATCAATTTCATACTGTTCCAACAGAGCTAATTATGAAAGGGTCAAACTAAATCATGTAATTGCATCTCTTTTTTATTCTTTTTGACAAGTTTTAAGTTTCTTAGAAAATCAGAAATTCAGAAATTCATCAAAAAACATATTACAACTTTAAGCAATAAATTCACATCCAATCGCTTACTCCTTCTGCTGTTCATTGTAACTGTTTATTTGCTTCCAGTTATTCAAAGTCGCATAATCAGTTTAAACACATGTCCAAACACCCCCTTAAATAACCTAATTGAATAATGTCAGGCCCTTTATTTGTTTTATACAGCTGGACGAGATGCTTCAGAAGCAAGGAACCAAGATTGATAAAGTGCTCGATTTTGCTATTGATGACTCCATCTTGGAGGAGAGAATTACAGGTCGTTGGATCCACGCTTCTAGTGGCAGGACATACCACACTAAGTTTGCACCTCCCAAAGTTCCGGGCATTGATGATGTAAGCTATAAGCCTATAAGATATCCTTTACTACCTTCTGCTCATTAAAATTCAAACAAACTATCATGATCTTTCGAAGTATAGGTACCTATTTATCAATTGTCAATTCATCATGTGTCAAACTCGAAGGGTATTCCAGCCTTTCTTGACAAGTAGTTGAGCACTTTTTAAAGCCATGTGTCAATTGCTGAAGTAAGGTTTGCAATTTTTATTGATATGAATAACAAGCACACTACTTTCTTTTCTCAATTCAAGGTGTGTCGTTGGATATATGATTTACAAAGTTTACTACTTATGTGTGTCTCTGTGTACCTGTATCGTTAGTGAAGCAAACAAAGATCTGCAATGCTTACGAATAGCATTAAGATGCTGAGTGTTGCTTCTTTAGTCACATGTGTGTGTCTGTGTACCAGAGAAGTGTTTGACTATTAGTCAGATGTCTTAAATAAATATAACCTTTTTTAGTAATTTCACTATTAGCATGTTGTTTTATTAATAGTGTAAATTTGTTTATTCAATAATTGTTAATGACCCCGATCTAATGCATGAATGCAATTGTTTCTGTAGGTTACTGGAGAGCCTTTAATGCAACGGAAAGATGATACTGCAGCAGTTCTTAAGTCGAGGCTGGAGGCTTTTCACCGCCAAACAGAACCTGTAAGTGATTGCTTACTTGATCATATTCTTGAGGATTTGTATATGATCTTGTACACGGATGAAATCTCCAACATTCTACTTGTCACAGTTTTCTTGATAACTGAAGTGTTTAGTTATTTGTTATTTATCTAAAATACTTTTCAGCAAATACATAACAAGAAATCTTGCGTACTAAAAGCATTACTATCAGTTTTAATATGTAGTGATGATAGTGGGTAACTGGTGTATAGGCCATTGCGGCTTGTTACATCTCAGAAAATGGTATGTTGTAGAGGTGGCAAAATTGATTGGTTGACCCACAAACACTTTTTTTACCCATTTTATAATTTTCCGTAAGTAATTATTGTGTCGAGTATAATTACAAAACTATATTATTTGGTAATGACCTAAAGTTTTCAGTAAAGCGATTTAGGAAGTTGTCTGCAGAAAGAATACACTTTGGACTACTTTTGACGTGTTCTTAGCTAAAACTTTAATTTGACCCACTGAGAAAGGAAAAGCTGGACCGGAGTGTTTGAAAATTTGGACCTTCTGTAATTGTGTAGAGCAAACATAACAATTTGTCGATTTCTATTGTGTATGTGTGTGTGTGTGTTCAACTTTCAAAAACCTCTATTTTGTGTGTATCTTACCTGTATAACTGGCGACTCTTTTTTTTCCTTTTCATTTTATGAGTTTCTTTTGCTGCTGATTTGGAATTACTCATAGGCTGTCACATCATAAAATTTTGGGTCATGTTATTTTCTGACTAAATTCGTTAAAACAAAATTATTATTATTATTGTTAATTTAGTTAATTAAAAATAAAACTAATGTGTAACTGTGTAAGGGTTCCTTCATGTTGTAGAAGTTTAGAGCAAACCTCAACCGCCAAAACCGCTGACACCAAACTCCGGCCACCACACCTGCAACCATCACCCTCAACTACCAGCCACCCACCATCCCATCAACCACTTTCACCATCTCCACCCACCAAACCTCCACCACGACACCTACAGATCACCATCCTGCCACCACCTCCACCCGCACTGGTCTTTTCATCTTAGCCCTAAGCTTGCTAACCTCGTTCCATCTTCATCGTTGATTCGTTTCACTACCAGAATGGTACAACACGCAACTGCCGCCTCCCTCACTTGCAAATTTGGGCTTTAATTCCCACACATACACACAAAACAGATGATTTGCAGATCAGGCTTTTGATTCTCACATTCAAACACACATGATAGCAGATCTGTGTTTCTATCCATACACACACACACACACATCTTGGTTAGGATATTTTTTGTATATGTGTATTATCTTCAAGTCAATCAGTTTACATGTTTTCGTTGGTTTCCATTTACTTTTGGATTTGCAGATCTAGATTTGGGGTGCATTTTTTGAATTTTGTTGTGTTGCAATTTGCTTATGGTGTGTTTGTGTGTGTGTTTGTCTAATTTTCAAGGGGGTTAATGTGGAGATTGGGTTTGAATGGTGGCGATATTGCTGGAGGTGTCAGCAAGGTTGCCAAAAGAGACGGAGTAAAAGGGGTGAATGGTGGTGAATTGCATTGCTCTTTTATTTTTAGTTTAAAACTAATTTATAGATGAATAATTGTAGAAGTATTTATAACTACAGATAATATATAAAGTTCGATACATTTAGATAAAGCTAGGCTCCACGTCAGCAAAGTCCCCGTTTCAGGCTTTGATAAACAAAATAGAAGGTTCTGAACCCCATAAAATATTACCTAAACCAACCATTTGTAAGTTAATTGGTAAAAATTGCCACATCTAGCATGTTCCTGTTTTTATAAAAAGAATTGTTCCATGTTACCGTATCAATCTTTTCTATTGTATTGAACTTGCTTTACATGATGGTAGACCTAGTTTTGCATTAGGTTCGAACATTGAAGATTTTCATCTTTTCGGGTCATTGATCTGGTGTTATGACATGTATGATGTAATTGTGAGTCCCATCATCACATATTCACATATAATAAGATGAGACCACTTTTTAGCTCTAACACAAGGCCACATGCTTACTGTTTTCATGTTCTCTCTTTCGAACAAACAAAGAAAAAAGCCCGTTTTGTGTGTGAACTGCAGGTTATAGATTATTACTCCAAGAAGGGCGTCGTAGCAAAGCTGCCTGCAGAAAAACCCCCAAAGGAGGTGACAATCGAGGTTCAGAAAGTTTTATCTTCTTAAACGGTGGAATGCCGCTTTCTTTTTCGATTATCTTTACATTATTTTTAAGCTGATACAACAATATCGGCTTCAACATGGAAGTCTTCTCTGCTACAATTTTCATTTTTCCAAGCTTTTTGCAAGCCAGGTGGTTGAGTTGCTTGAGATACAAAAAACTGTACTATAATAAGAAATCTCTTTTGTCTGAGTTTCCATACCTGTTTTGTCTGAGTTTTCACATCTGGTTTGATTTACTATGATGATAAACCTACTACAAATGTTTTCTTAATGACTGAAAAACCACAATCGTAAGATGGAACTTTGGTATTCACTATCTACAACTTTGTTATGCATAAAATAACCTTATTTTGGAGTACTGGGTTAGTGGCCAATTTCCAATCCATTTGAAAAAAGGGAATACCGGGCCACCTGAGCCTGTTCTCGAGTTGGTGGGGAATCTTTTATGTGGTTGAATACCCCGATCATCTGAGTTAAGATTTTGACCTGGTTGTGATGACAGTATTACTGATAGAGGTTTTTGTGTTTAGATAAATCTCAAAACTAACCTATAAGTATATGCGGTTTGGGTGAAAGCCAGACACGGTTACTTTAATTGGTAAGTAAACTACCTAGTGTGGTTAGTTGTTAACTTATATAAAACAATAAAGCTGTATGATTTCATGATAATCTATAGTATTTATCTGGTACCTGAAATCTTTAAAATAACAAAGCAGATGGATATAAAACTTATCTTAAAATAAATACAACCACAAGGTATCAACTATCAACTACTAAATTCAGTTCACAGTTTGACATGTGGTGATAAGTTTGTAATCTATAATGATTAAATTACTGGACATTTTTATGGTAATTTACAAACCAAAATTTTAAAATTTCGCTAACACAAATATGGCCTCCATAGTACCAAAAATACGGTCTCTAAATTACTGTAAAAGTCACCAAAGGATCGACATTTTTTCAAAAAGAAAAAATTTCCAAGTCAATATAAGATTATAGAAGTCAAGAAGAATGTTCAATGTAGTCCATATTTAATTCATAATCCTAATGGAATAATTTTAGCCTTTAGATCAATGACATTAATGGTCCAAATTGTATTTTAAAATTTTGGCGGAGTGGCATTTTCGTAATTCACATGTGATTGTATACTGAACAATCATGTATGCATGTGTGGCGAGCTGCTTGAGACTATCAGGGCTCAAGTGGTTCACGGAAGCGACGAGACCTTGAAAGCAGCTTTTTCAAGTGTCAGTAGCGGAACGTTCTACTTGGCAGCTCACGAGCAATATATAGACTAAGGTTGCCCATCACTCGATCGAGTCATTCTTGTGTGTACTTGTCATTCGTAATGGTTTTAGTAACTCTTTCTTGCTTTCGTCACTTGTCATTCAGGTACTAGTATCTGTAAATCAACTCCACTCTTTCTTGTACCTGGCACTAGTCAAATTGTATCTCGGTTCATGGCATGTTAAAACGACTCTATCGGCTTATAGTCATTCCTGGCACTCGGCGCGGAACAGGAGCATGCGTTACACACGTCGTCAGATACTTTTGACCTCTTCCCTCTTCCTGGACAGCAGGATAGAGTCGAAGAGCTACCTAAGTTAAAGAAAGTGAAAATGATAGGTAAACAAAAGAAAGAACAAATGCGACAGAAAGTGTCAGAGCTTCGAAAGCCTGAAATTGAGTGTCCTTGAATTGAGCCTGTCGTATCCTTCCCAACCCAAGACGACAAGGCGGTAACAGAACTACAGTATCACCTGTGATTGAATATTAAAATTTTAGGACTATGTTTTTTACATGAACTTTATTGAACAGAAGTCAATATCAAACTTCCGTTGTTTAGTTCACATTAAAAAAACCATACAAAATTTACACCTTTTGTTATTTTGGTGGATAATTTGTGAAAAGAAGGTAGATATCATGAAGAAGCATTTTTTGTTTTTGTTTTGGGATATGCTATATTGCTATTTAATAGATCTTGACTTCCGGTCAACATGACCTCTTCAATCTTCATAACGCTTTGATTAAGACATAATCTGGAAGAAAAAAAAATTTAAATCCGTATAGTTCTTTTAATTTTTAATCTTACGCTAACAAATATTTCTACTAAAACTTTAGCTACACATTAGTTTCATAAATAAAAAAACCTACTAGGAATACGACATATATATAAATTTTGAGCTTCTTATCGTAATTTTAGATACAAAAATCTTTTTATTTCATCATCTTATTATCTGTTCTAACATTTTTGAGCCAACAAAATAATATCGATTTTTGAGTCGGGTAAAAAGAAGTTGAGACATAAGCTTTTTTATTTTTAGCTGCGAATCTTTTGGTGGGTTTCTATCACAATCACCAGGATGCAACATAGGTTTGGTCTGATCTAGTTTGGTTTTTGTCGGGTGGTTCATTGTATTTGATCACAATTCACAAGCTACAAACATAACAAATTGTTTATTAGGTTTAGTGCATTAATTTTCTTACATTATTCCAAGGGCAGACCCAGGATTTGAGATGAGTGGTAGCACCGGACCTAAGATTTGAAATGAGTGGTAGCACCGCCTCGAAAAAATCAGAATTTACACTACGAAAAATCGAAATTTACACTACGCACGTAAAATTGAGTGATGTCCCGTGCCCCCACACCCCCTATAGAGGTCCGCCCCTGATGATGCTTACCACATAGCCAAAAGGAATTCGTTGTCTATAAGTCGATTATTTAGGAGATGTTGTCCGGTGCCAACATTTCAAAAATGTACTAGAGATAAGTTTATGAAATTTTCATTCTTTTTTCAAAAAAGTACTAGGATTTTGGCTTTTTAAAGAAAAGCTAATAGAAATTGGTTTCATATTTCTTTGATAAACTCCAAATGATTATTAGATTGAAGATGATGAGGATCACTTCAGAGGTTTGTTACTTTTTTTCCCTAGTTCATCTGTGAAAGCACACATAACATGTGTAAGGAAATACGAAATGGATCCAAACAAGAACACCACAAACACAAGCAAATAGTAAACAAGAACAAGAACACAAGAATTACGTGGTTGATCGACGTGATCAAATACGTTTACGGCCGAAACTAGAGATTGCTTTATTATTAGGTGCTCAAAGGTTTTGGATTACATATAATTGTATTTATAGGAGAAAACTAGGTTTGATAGATAAACCCTAATTAAAACTACCCACCTACACAAATAACTCAACTCACTAAGATGCATGACGTGCACCTAATCTCCTCCGAGTGCAGCCTTTGAGAAACAAAGACCAAAACCTGTAGGTGGGTGCTCCACGTCGTGGAGCATGCAAAACCAAAACCTGGTACATGAAGGCTTCACGCTGAGCACTAATGCTCCACAGGGTGGATCATGTTTTCTCTTGACATGCTCAATAAGCCTCCACCACAACAATCTCTGATTACTCAACTGTCACCACCTTAGTAAACATGTCAGGATTCTTCATACCAATGATCTTTTCGGAGGACAACATTTCATCACCTATCAACTCCTTGATAAAATGATATCCCATCTGAATGTGTTTCATTTTGTTGTGAAACAGCAGATTCTTCGCAAGGTTAAATGCACTCTAATGATCACAACAGAGAACACTGTCATCATGTTTCATGCGCAACTTAACATAAAATTCTTCAATCATATAAGCTCTTTACTTGTTTCTACAATTGTCATATGTACTCTGCTTCTGTGGTTAAAGAGAGCAACACTTTTCTGTAATCTAGACATCTAACTAACTTCTGTGAACACAAAACCCGTAGTGCTCTTGCCTAAATCTGAACAATCCCCTAATCTGTAGTAGCGAAACCTTGTAAAATAACATCATTTTTACTAAAACACAAAGAAGTTCTAGAAGTACCCTTCAAGTAGCGTAACAGCCACTTAACCAACTCCTAATACTCTTTACCCAGATTTGACATAAATCTCCTAACAACTCCCACTACATTAGCAATATCCAGAATGGTGCAAACCATTGCATATATTAAACTACCAACTATTTATGCATAAAGAACTTTAGCCCTACCATCTTTGTCTTCATCCGACTGAGGTGATTGTTTCCTAGACAGTTTTAAATGAGTAGTCATAGGTGTACTTCTAACTTTGGCATCATTCATCATGAACTTATCTAAAACTTTCAAATTGTATTTTTCTTGAGTAAGTTTTAGAGTACCTTCTGTTCTATCTATCTCTAATAATGCTCATGCCAAATATCTATCTTGCTGGCACACAAATCTTTTATCTCAAAGTCTTGAGATATATGTTTCTTTAACCTGTTGATTTTCCAGATCCTACATCCTATCATCAACATCTAATAGAAGTATAACATAAGAGGATCTAAAGAGGTTACAAGAGTGATCCATCTCACATCTCTTCTAACCATTCCTTTGCATAAAGTTGTCAAATTTCAAGTACCATTCCCTTGGTGCTTGCTTTAACCTATAGAGACTTTTCTTTAACACACACACCATGTTTTCCTTACTAGTAGCACTCAGAAAACCCTCTAGCTATACCATATTGATGTCTTCATCAAGGTCTACATGTAAGAATACTTTCTTACCATCTAGCTTCTCTAGATGTAAATTTTCTGCTACAACGATGCTTAAGACTAACCTCATAGTAGTCATCTTCACAACCGGAGAGAAGATCTTATTATAGTTAACTCCTCCTTTCTTTTCCGTTTGAACCCCTTAGCTACGAATCTCACATTGTACCGCTTACAACCATTAGATTCTTTTTTACCCTCAACACCCATTATTTTGTAGTGCTTTCTTCCTAGATGGTAACTTAACCAAGGTCCGAAATCTAGTTCTTTTCAAGTGAATCCATCTCATCCTTTATAGCTTTATCCGGTGTATGGATTCTTTAACTTTTAAGGCCTCTGAATAAGATTCTGGTTTACCATTTTCGGTTAAGAGCAAATAAATTGCTGCTGGAGAGTATCTAGTATCTCGCTTGTCGGAGGTCTTCTATTTCTTGTGGATTTCCCACTATTTTCAAGTCCCCCACTTCTTTATAAACCCTAAACGGTTTCTGAACTCTCAACATTTTTGAAAGCCTACTTGAACATGAAAGGTCATCATCCGAGTCATCTTCAAACACTACTTGATATTTCTTGTTGGACTCTCTTACAGTCTTAGAATCTCGTGAAGACTTGTCTTTATACAGTGAGTTTTCATTAAATGTGACATCTTTGCTTCTAACTACCTTTTTAACCTCATCATCCCAAAACAGACATCCATATCCTTTGAGCCATAACCAATGAACACACTTCTTGGCTTTTGCCTCAAGCTTGTCTCTATCAGCATCTTTGACTTTCACATAAGCATCACAACCAAATACCGTAAGTATGAAAGACTAACTTCATTACCTTGCCATTCTTCTTCTGAAATCTTGAACTTCAATGGGACTAAAATCTCATTTTAATTACCTTTTATAAATTAGGGGTGTTACAATTCTCCCCCACTTGTAGTGATTTCATTCCCAAAATCACTCTATATATCTGGGTTGTCTCAAAATATCAATCACTCGGGGATGAATCCCCCACCCTCATGTTAACCACTACCACTCATTTGATTTACTCTAACTATGACAATTAAACTGTTACATATGAATACGCATTTACATGATTCAATAAGTTTACATTTTCTACTGGTGCCCTTAAAGAGATCATCTGTTTGATTATTCACACTTTTTATATTAATCAATAAACTCATCTATATACTAACAATTGTTAACAACCCTAATCATAACCAACTATCCACGTGGCCTTCTGCCCGACTTTCTCTACTTCTATATTAATACAACATCATTCTCTGGATATTAATTAGTATGTAGTTTTACAATTAAACACTAACTCGGCTAACATAATTAGTCTAGACAAATAAGTCTATTATATTGACATTTTAAATTTTAAACACATTTAATTCATTAATCACTCTAGTTTTCTCTTAATGTTATAATTACCATAAGAATTTTATTCCGTCACGAATATAACAGTCTCTAAGATAGGCCTAATTACTGTTACAAGGATTAAGCCCCCTTCATCATTTGTATAAATTAACATCACTAGCTTTACTAAACTTTATTGTTTCGTCATTAAATGATAGTATATAATTTGAATTTGCTTCGGATGTTCTCTATCTCATCTCTTATTCACTCTGTACTCGTTCCATTAATCATCTTAGCGTTACTTAATACGGTTTATTATTCATCCCGACACTAGTTTATATAACTCGTTCATTAAATAATTAGTTTCTTGTCATGACTTACTAATACCACTATCACCGTGGTTCATACAAATCGTCTTAACACTTTTAATTATTTCAATTCTTACACATAACTCCCCCACTTGGGTTTAACTCAGGGTACAATTTTGATTGTACTAATCAACAGTTCACACAAAAGTCCTCTTTATTTCAACTTACAGCAAGATTTATATTACATAAGAGGACATTACACACTATTGTCTGCATTACATAGGTTATATAACACTAAGAAGGAACCTTCTACTGTATCCTCATAGTTTATTCAACACTTCAGGTAATAGCTACTCTAACTAGTTAGGACACTCAGAAGATTCATACCCATACTAGGCACTGTTATAACAAAACTTCCCTAAGGATAAACAATCCTTATAGTTGTGTCGTGGGGCTCCACATGTATAACAAACCTTAGTCTTATACCTACATTTTGCGTTATGGTTTTTACCACAGGTTTCACATCTTGTTTTTCCTAGGATCCTTGAGCTTCGACCTTTACCCTCTCCTTCTTCACTTCATTTACTAATTCATCCTTAGGTACGTGAAATTCTTCCCTTTTCATTTTTCATATATGTCGCTATAGGTGGCATATACGTCCTAAAAGATCTGCCGAACTCATCGGATATGACACTCCTAAAGTGCCTTGTAGGTATTGCTCCTCGTCTCTCCATAAAGGGATATATGATCGTCAATCTCCCTTACAACAACCATTTCAGGGTTCTCTTCATTCCTTATATCATTTACAGCTCTATTGTTTGCATTCTGATCAATCTTACCGAAACAAAACAATCCATAATTACATATAAGAATCAAAATACCATTAGCCTCTTATTCTTTATTATACTCTTCATTTCATATACATTTTAATCTCTTGATGTATTTGAATAGTATTGTTTATTCACACGTACTCATATCTCTTTATAGTAATTTAATATACTCTATCGACCTTACATTAAATTCTTTTTTTATAATTCCCATCATAATTATATGTACAAGTATCATCTGTATTTTATAGAATAAACCACTTACTCTTAGAAGAGTTTAATGAAGTATGATCATTTTATTTCCTCCTTGTATTTTAATTAATGATATCTTTCTCGGTTAGGCGTACATAGCCTATGCTTTTCCGTCAAACATTCTTTTATCTTACCTTAATTTAGTTTTAACCATCATACTCATTTTCGTATTCAGATATTTACTCATTATTACTTTTACTCTGATAGTCAATTAAAATATTCGCATAATATAATAATTACTACCCATTCCTCATTTTATATAGAATATCCTTAGAACTTTCATCAAATTCACTATCTCTTTCTCATCACAGAACATGCTTTCAGTATTACTATATTTTAGCACACCGCATAACTCATAGTATATTTTAATACTATATTATTCACACTCAGTTTTATGTTTGGTTTAGTTCCATATCAATCCTTCTTTTCTATTTTTCTTAATAAGGCATATAATACTTTTAGTATTATATTTATCATTCATAAACATCCCTCTTCGTTTAGTATAATACCCGAATACTTCTCCTAGTCCTTGTCTCATTCGGATATCAATTTCATTACTTAGTTACAATACTCACTTTACATTTATTCTTTCTACTCTTTAGTACTATATTTAATTTCATACTTCGTTTATTAATAATAAACATCAACATCAAATCTTATTCACATATTTCCCCAACATCAAACATTTACCCATCGCTTGACCACAAGGCATTAATGTGATAATCTCGAGATCATTTGCATACCGTATGTTCATTACATACACTGGCTAGGTGGTGTAATTGACATACTTTATACACATGTTCTTTGTGTCATGGTGAAAAACCCCGATTCACAAGCTTAGTTCACATACACCACACAATGAGTTTTCAATTATACTCATTTAACAATTTCGTAGCACAGCATATGTAAAACCCGTAATTTTGTAAAATTATTAAAAATATATATATGCAATAATTTATGAGAAATTGGTGAATTGGGTG
>JAUEJL010082742.1:0-15091 GCA_032274825.1 Drosophyllum lusitanicum
ATGAAAAAATGAATCTAATTATAGAAAAAGAAATTTAGAAAGTATAGTTGTATTAATTATTCTATTAAAAACAAGAGTTATAATTTGAAAAGTAAACTAAATCTAATTATGAAGGGTGTTTTTTAGTAAATTGGGGTTGTTTATTTAGCCAATCCCTATAAATAACGAGTCAGCACTTAAAAATGCTAAGGACCTTGAAATAGTAGTCTTTTAGAACCACCAAATCCGGATGTTGTACATGCTTTAATAGAAGTTATCAGGATATAAAAATTCAATCACACCACCCTCCTTCCATCGCCATAGTCATCCCTACCTCTTGACTTTTACAAAGTTCTTGACTCCATTTTAGTATTTTTCTTTCAAATTATATAATTTTCATATTAGGTTTCATTAATTCTACAGATACCATTGTTTGTGATGTTAAGTGCGTACAGTGGCGATCATTTGGAGTACGCCTACTGTTATAACACGTTAGCATCATTACTGATGATGCATAGGCCTATCAAGTTATAGACGCAATAGAACAACTTGACTAAATATATGATATATAACTTGGAGATACTTTTTGTTTAACATCAACCTTGTTAATATCGAGTTTATTAAAAAATGCGAGCAACACCAAGACAGTAACTGTTATGCTCGAATTGGTAAAGAAAAAATGAATACTGTTCAAGGGATTTTTACATAAGTTTCTTTGAAGACATCACATTTTGGTTGAGTTCAAATCAGGTTTTCAACATCTACTTAACAAGTATAATGAGTTGATGTCCTAGTCAGTGTCTTCAAGTTCAAGCCAAGATTTGTTGTTATGTTATAAGTAAAGATGCCAAGTTCAAGTGTTTAGAACTTCAACTAACTTGCATCAAGAACACACACACACACAAATTAAGTACTGGAGTACTTTCAATAACACTGGAAACCTAGTACAGCTACAATGAAAGATCACAAAATCCAAAAGGAACTAACAACTATGTCTATCTATTCTCTGAGTGAGTGATGTTTGTCTGTATGGTTAACTAGTGAGGGAAAAAACTCGTGTACCGGAGTATATACCTATTGATCTTGCTTCTGTATTCAGTACTCGGATTCAGATTAGACATTCTTTTGAATGAATATTGATCCGCTCTTCAGATGTCGCGTACCATAAGCTGCAGTAGAGGCCACTGTTGTTGAAGCCACTAACCAACTGTGTTGGACCAAAATCAAAAGCTTTAGAAATCAGCGTTTATCACATACAAGTTCTACTCATTTTGGGTTTAATCAAAAAAATCAACTAACATAAGGATTCGGATAAAACGGTCGACCAAAGTGTATTTTTTATTGGGTCCCTTCAGTATTGTTTACTAAGAATTTTAGACTAATATTATTTTTATTATTACTAAATTAGATGTCATGTGTGATACACTATAAAACACGAAAGACACGAGAATTTACAAAAATGATGACACAAGAGGTCAACACCTAGACCATCGGTGGAAGCATCGACTCGAGGGGGGAGGGCAGGTGTGACGTCAAAAACATGGTATCATGATAAAAGAAACGTGATTGTAATGATCATTATTGATACAATTAAGGCAATAAAGAAAGTCTTTATTGGTTAAAATTAAAAAGAATTTAACATGATTATAAAATATTTTAAAATAAAAACTAAGAATTTGGTTAAATACAATATTTTGAAATGTTATAAAGGTAAATATGATATTTGTAAATTAAGGTAGGCAAATACGATATTTCAAGGTTTAAAAAGGGCATATATGAAATTCTCTCGAATAATTTTGATTCAAACTAAAGTCAAAACTGAATCTATTTTTTTAACCTAATAAGGTCAAAATTGGATTTCAATTTTTACCAAAATGGATGATCCAGATTTGATAATTAAAATTTGTATCCAAATCAATGGCTAGAATTGTCTAATAAACTTTATTCATGTTCGTCTTTTATTTATATTAGAAGATTGCGTCGATACCTTAGGTATGTGATGTATGATTGGGTTTCCAGAGTACCGAATTCAGGTTGCAGAAGAGCCCCTGTAACCAAGGCTAGTTGGAAGCAAGTATTAACCTATAAAAAGATAGCAGCTGTAAATAAATCATATTAAACAAACTCATTTACAAAATGACATTATTTAAATATGAGAAAGAACATGTTAAAATTGGATTTCATTAAGAATATAACTACATCATTTAGTTGATCATTAAAGATATATCTACATCATTTGTGGTCTACAAGTTCTCTCAATTAGAACATATTTGATATGAATCCATGACTCCTTTACTAAACTATCTGGCAAGTCAGTCATGGCATTTTTTTTCTTTTGAGATTACAAGATGTAACAGTAACAGCCCAGGTATAAACATATACAAGTCTTTGTATTTAAAGCGTGACGATCATAAGTAGAGAGTTCATATTCTTCGGTCATTGATAAACAATTTGTTGGACAATGCTCAACGCAATTACCACAAAATATACTATTCTGAAATCAATACTGTAATTAAGCAATCGTTTCTTTCTAATATCAGTTTCCATCTTTCAGCTAACCTAGCCTCCTCCGTCCCTCGGGACCAACAAGGGAAACATTTGGGTAAACATCTTAATTTCCTATAGATAAAGTTAAGTCGTCTAAGAATCCATAAATCATAATATACAAATTATAGTGACTAAAACAAGATCATGGTTCTAAAAAACGCGCCATGGCGGCGCCAAAGCGCGAGGCGCGACTCCGACGTTAAGAAATAGCCCTTGGCGGTGGGGTTAGGCGTGGCGTAAGACAAGACGGCATAAAGCGCGCCTTTACGCGCCAAATGGCGAGTTTTTTAAGGCGTGGTGCACAGAAAATATTTTTTTTTTTAAATTTGACTTTTATATACAATTTGCGATCGCGTGTATTGAACTTCTATAAATTTGTATTTTGTAATTTGTATATATTACTTTGCTCCTAATTTGTGCAATTTTGTGTAATTTGCAAATTAATAATTATAAATTGGATATAAATATTTATAAAGTATATACAAAATTTCCTCTTTAAGTGCCATCTTAAAAAACGCCATAACTCGCCATGGCTCCTAAAGCATGAGGCTTGACCTCGCCGCCACGCCACGCCTTACCTTTTTTAGAACCTTGAACAAGATAGATAAAACTTCTTGGTAAGAAATGAAAAATATACATATAAAGCAAGTAGGCACACAAGTAGCTTATAAAACTCCTTACCAACACTCAACATGGACCAAAATAACTCTTTATCTACATCATTTATGGTCCACAAGTTCTCTCAATTAGAACGTATTTGATATGAATCCACGACTCCTTTACTAAAAACTCTATGACAAAGCAAGGCTAGCATTGATGACAAATGAAGTCTAGAATATGACATGCAAGAAGAAAAAGATATGTGGCAAGCCTAAAAGAATTACAAAGCATAGCTAGAAAACTATGTGTCATGTTCTTAGAAATTTACAAGCTAAAAAGCTAAGTGAACAAGTACCTTATAGCAAGACACACAAACTATAAATAGGAGCCCTTTCATCACAAATTGAAAACACTACCAAAAGCATAAGTAACAAGGGCTAAGGCAAGGATGAGAAGTCCTAAAGCAAGGTTCGGTTTGCATAAAGTTACAATATGATTATGTAAATATGTGGCAAGATATATGTTTTATAGCATGATGTTAGCATACACATTTACAGTGAGTTTTAAGCATGTTAAGTATGACCATTTAAATATCAAACTTACGAGATATAGAATGAAGGAGCGTCTTGCAAACGGACCTTAGTGGGCAACCTTTATGCGGACCCAAGGTTAGAGAACCTATGAAAGGTTTGTTAATCTTGACATGTAACCATGAGATCTCATGTCATTAAGAATTGTTTAATTTAAATGCACTATTTGGGAAATATGTTTTATCATGAAGCCATGACACTATTTACTAAGCTTAAAAGCTTACATATTCATGTATGTATTTCGGTAGGGACCGCTAAAATGTTGCTACCCTAATAAACTATAACTTTGGTTAAGTTGTTAACTTGTTATCTTACACATTATGTAACAACTCCGTATTAAGTTATAATGAAATAAAAGCTTAGGATATAAAGGTTTTTTATATTAACATGTACTAAAAGCAAAAGAATCATGCCCGCGAGAAGGTTGCAAGGTTGGTATCAGATTAGGTACAACATTAGATTAGGTAAACCTAGACTTGAACTTTGTAGCAAAGGTACAACATTCCTTAGCTAATTAACATAGACTTAAATTCTAAACGGATTTCTCACCCGTTGCAGATGTCTGCAAGAAACAGATGGGATTTGTTCAAATATGAAAATTGATGGCTACTTGAGTTACCGTATCAAGACTCGTATTTCATCCTAAATCCTTCGGAAAAGATAGTCCCAGCCCTGAACTAAGTACGAGAACGGCAAATCACAATCCAATAGCACTGCAGAATGGTCTAACGCAATTATAAACATTCTCCACTCCAAGGAGAATAACTACTTTATACTTCCATAGCCATGGAAGGACTTAAGCTATGCTAGAAGCTACATCTTATAAGGTTAACCCAAGCAGGCTTCAATGCCTTATTGGATCAAATAACAGAGTGCAACCACCAATGTGCAATGGACTTCGCTTTATTGGATCAAATAATTGAATGCAACCATCAATGAGCAATGACGCAAGAGGAATCACATAGGCTCAGATTATACGCCGTAGCCGTGAAGGATTAAAGGACGCCAAGAGAAGAAACATAAAGAGTTCTCCAACTCCTAATACAAGCTCGGGTTGTTTAATTACAAGAAGAATTGGCTTATGCAAATCACGTTATTAGGAACTCTTTTGCTAGAGATTACAGGCTTCCGGCTCAAAGGAGACATAAAAGGAATTGAAAACCACTCCAAAAAAAGTTAAACATAAGAACGAAGCAAATAATTAGAAATAGTATTGATAAATAGGGATGTGAAAAGGAAGAATTTTCATTTTTTACTTCCTTCAATTATGTAAAACATCATCCATAGAATTTTATATATATATAGGATGTTTGTTTTATTTTGTTTTTCTTCCATTATTTATTGATAAAATTTTCTCTATTGGAAAAATGGTAGCCTATCATATTGATAACTACACATCTGATGGTAAGACTATATTAGATAATCAAATTAGCTATGTATACCAAGACAAGGATTTAGCGGTTGTCGAAGAAGTGGAAAATTGGAATATCATACCCATGAAGAATATGAAAGGGTACAATAACAAGTAAGAGAATTAGCCGCACAAACTAGGAGCTCGGACTCTGATGCAATATCTATGAACAGGAATTGCCAAAAGATCTATCCTAGTAAGGATAGAGGACATAATATGCTTTTGGAACTACAAGGCAATAAACATGACAAAAAGGGTTAAGCTATGGGTTAAACAGAATGCCACCACCCAACGGGACATACCTAAATTTCCAACTGATATGATGATATAGAGACTGCTTTGAAGCCTGCTATTACTCCTATGATTTTCAGATTGAATTATTTATTAATGCTATTACTTCTTGGAAGCCCGCTATCACCCCATAAGGCCATAAGAATTAAGAATGGCAAGAAAATCTATCCCATGTATAAATTATTCCATCCGAAAATCATAAGGGTAATAGCAGGCTTCTAAGGAGTCTCTAAATCGCCATGTCGGTTGGAAATTTAGGGTATCTCCCTTTGGGTTTGACCCATAGCTTGGCCCTTTTTGTTATGTTTATTGCTTTATGGTTCCAAAGCATATCCTTATTAGGATAGATCTTTTAGCAATTCTTAATTCTTGTTCATTAATTCTGCATCTAAGTTCGAGCTCTTAGTTTGCAACGTCTAATTAGCTTAATAAGCTTATTTTTTCTTGTACCCTTTGATATTCTTCAATGCCATATTCCAGTTTTCCACTTATTCAATGACTAGTATTTCTCGTCTTGATTTACATAGCTAATTGATTTTCTAATATAGTCTCATCATCCGATGTTTAGTTATCCACATTAGATACTCCGATTTTTCTAAGAGAGAAAATTAGCAATAACAATGGAAGAAAAACAATATAAAACATCCTTTATATATGTATTCTTTGGATAATTAAAGGATAGAAATGAAAATTCTTCATTTTTCACATCCCTATTGATTCAATATTATATCTAACTATTTGCTTCGTTCTTGTGTTTACTTTTATTAGAGTGGTTTCCAATTCCTCCTATGTCTCCTGTGCATAGGAAGCCCTATAATCTATCAAAAGAGTTTCTAATAAGTAATAACATGATTGGCAATTTGGCATAATCCAATTCTTCTTGTAATTGAACAACTTAAGCTTGAGTTTGGTTTGGTAGTTAGAGAACTCAATTTGTTTCTTCTCTTGACTTCCTTAATTTAACCTCCACGGTTATAGTGTGTTATGTGTAATCCAAAGTTATCAAAGGCTCAAGGCGCGGCGAGGCGCAAAGTGTCGTGGAGCCTTGAGGCGCAGGAAAAGCGCGGGCTTCACGAAGGCGAGGCACATGATATGCAAATAAATTGTAATACATGTATATAGTAATATTAATTAAATTCAAATAACTTGATAAACTTAAAATATGAAATAATATTCTATTTTATATTATATCATAGAATACCCACTCAATATTAAACTTCAAAATAGTTCATTTCCTAACTTAATTTTATAGAAGTCATCAACAAACCTAATCAAGTGTTGACTAATGCCTAGATTACCCAATAAAGACAAAAAAACATATTCCAAGAGTATAATAACCTAGATTACCTACAATCAAGAAAACAATTAACTACATAAGTAATCAAGAAAAACAAATAAGTAGAGCCAAGATCGGTCAAACTGTCAAAGTAAATCATGACTAGAACAGAAAAGTATAAAACAAGTATATGCTTTTCAAGAAAAAACAAGGCTTGATCCAAGTAGATATTATTGCTTGCAAAAAAATGGTCGCAAAAATGCAAAAGGAAGTAAACTTTGCACAGGTCAAAATATAAAAACAAAGGTCAAAATTGGGCAACATTCGTGAAGCGCCCCTCTGAAGCGCCTCGGAGCCTCGGCGCGCCTTGTAGACGTGCCTCGCTTCGATGTCAAAAAAGCCCAGCCCTTTGAGCTTCTGTGCTTCAGCACCTCAGGCGCGCTTTTTATAACTATGGTGGTGGGTGGCAGAAACGAGCGACGATGGTGTAAAGTATTATGGTGGTGGGTGGCGATGGGTGGTGGTTGGTAGGTATATATGCCAATATGGGTGGCGATGGGTTACACATATTTCAATTCCATCACACAACCAAACACATAAAAGTAAAAAGTTAGATTCAAATCCAATTCCTACATAGATTCCAATTCCGTTGAAAAACATTATGCAAACCAAACGCCCCTTAGACATACTCTAGACCCACAAAAGGGGTAGGGTTTAAAAATACATTCCCATTTGGCCATTCCTTCTTATTAGTGAACCATACCCATTGTCATCCCTAGTTAGAAACCAAATACCCCCTAAATGGATATAATGTAGAGGAACTAAGTGAAACCCACAAAAACAATTTCTCAACTACCTATGACACAGCCTAAAGGGACTGTTTTTGTCCAACATTTTATATTTTCCCTACACATACTCCATAGACAAAAAGAAATACGGTTCCGTATATAGCTAGAAGCCTATAGTGTCTTGGCAAAAATCAGTATTAAGTTTAATAGATTGATACTTAGTTCGTATATCTGATAGGTATACTTTATAATGCTTGCTCCTGAAAGTTAAATTATAGATTTAAAGCATAAAGGTCAGATATCCTACATTCGTTGCATGACTAGGTTAAACATTAAAGGATATAACAAACTTCAAAATTCCATTGCTCCTTGAAAAGAGTCAAATCTAAGAAAATTTTGAAAGTGTGTTTGATACTCAAAGGCAATGGTTGCAACTTGCGAATGTGATCATCGCTTGTAGACATCTCATAAACTAAATGCAAGGTGTATAATAAGTACATAGTTGTATCATAGCAATCAAGAAATGAAAAACAAGCTTCTCAATTTCACTTGTTCATTTGAACCATGATACATCATCTAATACTCCCTATATTCTGAAACAAAAGAGATGCATCACAACTATCAATGTCAGCCATAACATTTTTCAAATGAATTAATTATGTGAAACTGCTACATACTTCACTCTGAACTTTTCGTTTTTACCTAATGTTCTCTCACTGGTCAAACTTAGCAATCGTAAAATGTTACCATTGGTCAAGACTTCAAAGCTACTTTGACGTCAAAAATCTAGTCTGGTAGACCTATATGATATTTAAGGAGAGAGGGGATAATGAATTATGATGAAAAAAATTTCACTTAGGAATTCACAAACAACAGACAAGTAGAAATTAAAAATGCAATATATAAGTACCCATCATTCCATCACACACGGAAGATCTACGTTCGTACATTGCAAACCCCAAAGCAATAAATAAGATATGAATTTTCTTACAAAATAGCAGCATTCATTTTATTGTAGTTCTTGTCGTAAGGTTCAATGCAACTAGTAGATATCAGTAAAAAAAATCAAATATCAAATTTGAAGTTGCCAAAAGACTTGCTAGGCATCCAAAGTCAAAAGGTAGCTCTTCCTTGATACGGAAGCATATATTAACAGTCCAAATTAGCATCCAATCGATTACATAGTTAGGTAAATGGGCGTAAATAAATCCATAAATCCTGACAAATATAATAAAAAAGCATGTAAACCAAGATAAATTCTTACGTGTGCTTCGAACATGACGAATAGCTTAGGGCACGGATTCAATCGATAAAGAACCGCATATCCATGGAGATCGAATTAATAACATAGGTGAAATGGATCACAAATTTAACGAAAACGCAGATAAGAAAAGGAATGAATTGATGAGGAAATATGATGTGGGCTCTGAAAAGGAAGACGATGGAATATTGTGTGAATTTTTCAGAGTTTCCGGACGGTTGTACGCGAGACAGAAGAAAATGAATGAAAAATCAAAGGGGTCGTGGCGGTGCGATGGAGTGTGTGGGAACTGCTAGGTGTTTTATTTTTTTATTTCTATTTTTGTTTTCTGCCTTGGGATCCATGTCGGATTTTAAACAATTTTGAGCTCTAGTTTGTAAAGATAGTAAAGTAATTACAATTTTAAAAACTTAGTTTTTTTTATGTTTTATTGTATGTGAGCTTATAATAGGGCACTGAGTAAACTTATGACGAACTCGTCATAGACAAGAATACTCGTTGAGTCGTCGTTGTTATTCGTGATCATGGTTTGTCAAGGCCTTGACTCCCTTATGGACAATTCTTTTTAAGTCCACCATCATCGTCGTCATTCTAGTTTAGCGTTAATTAGACTTGTTCTTAGGATCTCTGTTTTTAGCTTTCCTTAAGGACTTGGTCTGTCCATCCTGCTTTCTCTTCTCTACCCTTACTTTGTGTTCCCGAGTTTTAATTCGGAGAGAAAATAAAAGATTTGAAAGAAAATAAAAAAGATTTTATGTTCCACGGATATTTTAAGGAAAGAAGGGAAATGATCTGAAAAGAAAGTTTGCTTAACTTTCTCTCCTAAACTTTCCTCTCAAAAGTGGAAGGATTTGGAAGGAAAGAAAAAACCTTATAATTTTTCGTAAGTGGCTAAATTATCCTTAGTCATAATAAATAATTTTAAAAAGTAAGAGTATTACTATAAAATGACCCTTTTTCTATCATTTCTCTCTAATTCGGAAACACAAACTTATGTCTTTCTCTCCAATTTCATTTCTTTTCTTTCAAACTCGGGAACACGAAAAATCAAAATCATTATCCTTATTTTTCTCTTCTTTTCTCTCATTAACTTTCTTTTCTTTCCTTATTGTATCTCGGGGACACATCGTTAATGGTAAACTGATCTTCGAGTGTTATATCATCCTCCACTCATCCAACTTCCCCCAACACAAACTCTTGTAAAGCCAGCATAGCGTGTCTCGTATCGGTCATCTCCACATCTAGTCATCCATGCATCTTAGAGTCCTCCTAGTTTAGCAATGTGCACAACCGTGCTAGCACTATGGTCACCGTGGACATTCTCATCAAGGACATGGCAGACACTGTAACATCCCAAAAATGTGAGTTCATGTTATATTTAAATATCTATTAACTAAGGATATATGTATATATACATGAATTTATGAATTCGATAGAGAAACCAACTTGTATGTGAAGTTTATATGAATAAAAGAGTTTAGGAACTGAATTTGTAAATTACCAAATATCTTACTTACCTTAGAAATTTATATTTGTGGCCTAAACAAGAAAAAGAAAGACTTAGGGGGCTGTTTTGTCAATTATTGAAAAATGAGGCTATATAAGCTTGAACAAACTTGGTCAAAATGGAAAGTGTAGCTATGTGTGTGTTGTGTCTGGAAAGAGAGAGAGAGAGAAGGAGACAACCAATTCAGTGTTTTAATCACATTGTGAAAGAATTTAAGTTGTATACTTAAAATCCAAGTAATAAGGTATGTGTTGTTGACTCGATTGGTCCTATTAGTTGAGATTCTTCCCATCTATAGGTTGTTAGTAGTTTTAATGACTTGAAATCATCATGGTGATGATTTGGGTGAGTTATTGTGGCAAAAATTGATAGCAATTAGTGTTTAGTTCACTGAATTGTTGTTGTTATTGTTAATTTCGAGTAAATGGGTCAAAAATTCATAGTAGATAGAGTATGTGTTTAAATTATGGGTAAACTGTGTTAATTACTTGTTTATAATATGATTTTAGATGCATGTAGATGTTAACTAGTGTTGGGATGCACTAGAATGTGTCAATTTGAGATAAAATGGATTTCTAGTTGGTTTAGCAATTGTTCACGGCGAACAACTTGCTGTCAAATGGTCTACACGGGCTGTGTACAAGGCGTCGGCCGTGTAGGAGGTCGTGTATAGGAGGCACAAACCGTGTTTAGCCCTTTCGTGACACATACCATGTAGCAAGACTATTGACGGTGTGTGGTCATGCTACACGGACCGTGTAGGGCTAGGGTTGAACACCAATTCAACACGGATTGGGAAGTTGTGTAAGCCATCGTGTAGAAGTACACAGGCCGTGTAGCTCGCTGTACACAAGAGAAAATAAATAATTAAAAACTAAATTGAATCATTTAATTGTAAGCGATCGGTGAATTGTGCTCGACTAGTACTGTTGGCAAGATTACTTAAAATGAAGATTGATCAAGGTGAGTTACGTGATCTTTACTATCAAATTGACTGTATGTGCATTATGTGTTATTTGGAATGTGTGGTAATATCAAAAATCCTAAGTGGTAAATATTATTAGTTGATGTGACTAGTGAGATGTTGATGTACGTAGTATCCAGAGATCGGTGTGATCTCAGAAGTCTATGTGACTTCCAATAGTCGGGGACCACATATGTGAAGTCGATGATATTGATGTCTGTAATGTATACATCCATCAATTTGTTGGTAATGATTGTGTGCTCACTAAGGCTCGTGCTTAATAAAGTATGTTACTTATGGAGAAGATGATAAAGGAAAGGCTCCGATAAGCGATTGATATTTCTGGCTTCCGTCTGCCCAAATCTTTTGGAAATTTAGCTTTATAAAAACAACTTTTGTAAACATATTTTGTACCAAACTTTGAAACTTATCAAATCAAGTTCCCTTTTGTCTTATATGTTATTATGTTAAAAAAAAAACCTTACAAGGAAACCGCTGCAGTGTGTCCTTAGCCCGTTTATTCTCAGTGAGGTTGAATTTCACTAGTCTTCCGACCATTACCATGGTCAGCTTCATGACCAAAAGAATTCCTTCCCGAATCAACCATTTTCTCTAGAGGACTAAAGTAGAGGCAATCATAAGATGTCCTCATACGAGTCGTGAAATTTGGCTAAGAATACTTTACAGAATGAGAGAGAAAAGATGCTACTTTAAAGTAAACAATCAAGTAAACCTAACAGACACTCATTACCCCTCACATCTATTTATAAGTCTTGTTCATTCTTATTCGAGCCATTCAAATTTGTAGGTCTAAGCAGAGGGATCGAGTTGGTATTTGAGCATTCACCGTTAAGAAGAGGGGTCAAGCAACTACCATGATTCGTAAAGCTAATGAAGATCATGGGGTAGGAGATTCATTCACACAGGTTTTTACTAATCAACATAACTAAGTTTTACAATAGAGGACCCATGAATAAACAAAGAATTCTGGACTAAGTGGAAAAAATGAAGTTTAATTATAAGGAAAACTAGCTAACGAAGGGGAAATTGTGTGTGTGTGTGTGTGTTTTTTTTTTTTTTTTGCAGATTGCAACCTTTTCATGTCAATTAGCTACTTCTATGCCCTTTGTCCACTCTAACATGTGGCTTTGGTTTGATAACCTGGGTGAGAGCTCATTGGCTTTTAAGTAGACTTGTTGGTTTAAGCTCATAATTTCTAATGACCAAGTTCACCCATAGTATAAATTGGCGAGTATTAATAGTGTAGGATACTATTTGTTTAAACCGACTCATTTAAGAGCATTTTTAAAGTATAATTAGTTTATTAGTATATCTTCTAAGCTATATAGTTCGTGTTTATATTTAGGGATAGTATTAGGTCAATTCTAAAGTGTAATTTGGAAAATAGAAAATTCTTATTTTTCAGAGAAATTTTAGGAAATGTGATCGATAAGCATGTTTTTAAGATATTGATAATTTGTAATAGAATGTTAAAAGACAAAGTTAACAAATTGACAAAGTTAAATTCATGTAAAGTTTGAACATTGTACAAGTATTAACCTTTAGAAAAAATACCACAAAATTTAGCTTAAAACATATTGATAATTTGATGGGAAAATTTCATAGAACAAGTTTTATAATTGTTTTATTAAAGTCACTCGAACTTGATTTGCACTCCCAAAACCATTCAATTTTTAAAAGTGTTTCATTCCTAGATAACGTTACATAAAATACGTAAAAAAATTTACTTCTTAACAGGTAAACTACAGGTAAAAGAATTTAAATTTAAATTTATAAATAAAATACGTAAATAATAAGTTGATCATCAAAAAATACAGAGGCCCTCTCCATCATCGTTATACACAAAAAACAAAGACATACATGAATCACAAAAAACAAAAACATATGGTTGAAAAGTTATACAACTTATTGCAAGAAAACAGGGAATATGCGAATTTATTACTTATTTTTTTAATAATAAGTTTTATCATTTAGGTGTTTTTTAGTTGATTAGGGAAACTTAGTTAATAAATTTTTTATATCATTTTAAATAAAAAAAATTAAGTTTATAGTATGCTTCAAATTTTTAGTATATGGGCAAAGCAATAAGGGAGGGAGTGTGAAACTATTAATGACAAGATTCCCTAACTTATTTGATTAGGTCTGTAAAGACACATGGGTTCAAATGACCATGATGAGGTTTGTTTGGGCCTTAATTGTATGGGCTCTGTATTGGCCTTCATTGCCTGTGTTGAAGCCCAGTCTTACCCTAAAAAAAATTTCTTTTGAGTTTAGAACTTGTGATTGAAACCTCATAAACCTCAAATTTAACTAAACCCATCAATAACGAGGACCAGTTATTTCATAATTATTAAAATGGTGGTCTCAACTTTGAGTTCTCTAGTTTAAAAAGAAGAGTAAAAAGTAAATAAAAGGGAAGATAATCAGTTAACTCATCTAAACTTCTTGTCCAGATACTCTTATTTATGAATTAGTAAGAAAACCGCTTGGTCCGAACGGACTGATTTACACAATTTTGATCGGTTATCAGTTTCTATATTTTCTTTATTTTGGTTTTCCATTTTTCCGGATTCGGTTTTATCCGAAATCGAAACCAGAAACAATTAGTATATTATGGTTTTGTTCTCGGTCCTAACAGTTGGGTTTTTTCGGTTACGAAACCAAACTTATTCCTACTCTCATTTCCTTCATAAAGTGAAACCTGAGAACACATTTTTTTTCAAATCAACATCATTTTCTCTAAAATAAACTTGAGATAGCATACGAGAAAAATATGTTGATTAGAAATAAACTCATGATCCAATATTTGTAATCGAGCCTTTGATTTTGAATTATATACAATATAATAATACTTAAATAATAATTGAGATTTAACAAGCTGTTAAAATACTCATCATCGTTTATTTATCTCAATATATATATAAATAATAAATAAATATACATTTTATAAATGTCATAAAACGAAATGAGACAAAGGATGTGTTACAAAGCATAGTTTAGAAGGTTTTGTACTCCGTGACACACAAAAAACACACACCCGTGAATTCACCCACAACGTGTTTACATTTTACTTGCCCACGTCTCCCTCTTCGAACTTGTGCACTTTATGACTTCTCTATCTGTAGATTAAAAAAAAAGAAATCTTTTAAATTCCGGTTTTGCCCTTTCGACGCATGATTGCGTAAGAAAATCGGGTCGACTAAAAACCTGAATATTAAAACATTAAGAAAATAACTCCGACTTTATTATATCTGAAAATAAATACCAAAATAAAATTAACACATCGATGTTCACAAATATTCTGTATGTATATATTTTTAGTTACACATTCAAATGAAATAAACAAATCGTGAACAAAAAAGAAGTTACTTCTGCTATTAATTTTTTTAATGCCAGCATAGAATTAAAAATTAATTTATTCCTTTTTGTACATATTCACTAGATCTGTTGTTGCAGCTAGCAGCTACCATCTTGGTCTTTTGGGTGTTGTTATACGCATAAAAACTTAAATAGGTAACGTATTGTTTGTTTTTTTAAAACAAATCTGTTTATCTCTATTTCTACGGACGCGTAGAAATTTAAAAAATAGATTGTTTGTTTATGCAATCAAAAAAGAGAGTTGTAGATCTTTTTACATCTATTTCCAGCAGAGGTCCATCATCCTCCTTTTTAAAACAAGGGATAATTTCGTATATATCCTTCTAAACTTCCATTATTACGTATATATCCTTCTAAAGTTTAATATTACGTGTATGTCCTCCTAAAACCTCTAAACTCTCATATATATCCAAATGCCTATTTTATTATTATTTAATCAATTTAAAATGTACTGATATTAATCATCTTATATACTTAT
>JAUEJL010082753.1:0-15089 GCA_032274825.1 Drosophyllum lusitanicum
CATTTCTGACCCAATTCAGTTTCGAGTCGTGTTCGTGTCGACGTAAATCGTGTTCGGTTCGGGTTGGGTTTCGGGTCATGTCAGGATTTGCCAGCCCTAGATCACATATCCTTTTCGTGGTGTGGTCACTCTAAGGGAAAGCTTCCCTAGTTTGCTTAGCCTTGTTACACAAGTCACAAGGTGACGTGTTATGATGATCTCCAAGATTGAGTTAATTTTTTAGGACATTTAGAACCTGGTCAGCTGGATGACCGAGTATACTATGTCATAGATCAGAGGACATGAGAGATGTAGTAGTGTTATAGTTTTGAAAAGACTTACCACTATTAGATTCATCAAAAAAATATAGTCCACCACTTTGACTACCAGTCCCCAAGATTTCTTTTGATTTGTGACGCCCTAAGGTTCAAAATTTTCTAACTAAATATATAAATAAGTGTTACAAATACTATGAGTTGCCTTGACGAGATTTGAGGTGTTTATAAAACTAGAGGGGTTAAAACCGCCAAAATAAAAGTGAATTAAGTGCGGGGATTGTTTTGTCATTAAATGATGCTTGAATATATGTAGGCCTCCTTGTTTGAACACTACACATACATACATACATACATACATGCTACTCAAGGGCTGCCAAACTTTCTTTTGAATTCTGATAAAGAAACTAGTCTAATTAAGCATCCATCATAAGCAAATCAATCACTATTAGCTCGAGGTATGTTTTGTTTGATTGAATTCAAGTTCAAATGAGTCAAATATGATTGTGTTCTTGAGATTTGATCATAGGATGATCAAAATAGATTAGTTGTTGTTGTTTTAGTGTTTGGAAATGTTTGGCCGGAAATATAGTCTACTGGTCGTCGTTCTGTAGCAGACCAGGGGTAGGCACGGGCGTACCCAAGGAGGGTACAGGCGTGCCTATGGCCTCGTGGCAAACTCTAGTTCTTATGGTATGCCCCATGCTTTGGGCACAGGCACGGGCGTACCTGGTCAAGGTACGAGAGTATCTGAGAATAGGTACGCCCATGTCTGAGAAAGGCATAGCCGTACCTGAAGGAAAAGGCATGGGCGTGCCTATGAGCTGTCCAATTTTTAGCTATTCAGTAGTGTTATGTGTTTAACATATTATTGGTATATTACCTGAAGAAACTAGTCATTGGTGTGTTTGTTGAGTTAAAATCGACATTGGAATGTTATAGGACCTTATTGGATATTGAGGTGAGTAACTACTTTCTTTATAAAATGTGTATGATGAATTATGGTATATATTCTAGTCTTATCCTTGTTTATATGTGATGTACAAGTGATGTATTCACAACTATGTTGTTATAGTGTATCGCTATACGGTTGGTATATCTTAGTGTATAGCTATACGGTTGGTATAGCTTAGTGTATTGGTATAGCTTTGCACAATGGTGAGTTAACTTGGTACCAAGTAAGTTGTGGAGGGAGGCTCATACTCACACTATGGGTCTATATATATAATGTATTTATGAGGTTATAACTGTATTGCTATACGGTTGGTATGGCTTGCAATGACGTGTGGAGATGTTACTCGTTGTTTATTGATTAAGTTAAGAGTAGTATGATCACTAAGCGAAAGCTTACATTTTATTGTTGTTGTTTCTTACAGGTCGCTCGAGTTCCAACAAGGGTAAGGCCCCAGCTCCGTGTTAGGCCGGATAGTTCCAGTTGTCATAAAGCACTAACTTTCGACACTCCTTTTCAATAATCCAACCTTTACAAGAATTATTCACACTTGAATTTGAGAAATTTTTTTATTAAAGTTCAAATTCAATAAGGTGGTGTTGTTAAACAATTTACCAGCCATGTGTGCATTTATTCACTCCAAGGAAGGTTTTTCATTAATCATATTATGATTTTTGAAATTTGTGCAGATTGAAATGGGAAAGAAGAGGGCCTAACATCTGAGTTTTCAGCAGCAATAGAGTTGTGACTACTTGCATTTCTTGGAATATTTTGGTTGGTATTGTTTTTCTTATTATATTCAGGTGGGTAACCTACAATCTCATAGCACCCATCAATAGTATGTCCTTTTAAGCCACAATGTGTGCACCAGAGATTAGGGTTGGTTCCCGTGTTTAACTTTTTTGACTATCTAAGATTTTAGCAAAAAAGGCTGAATTATGTGGTTTATCATTGGAATGATTATTTGAGGTTACACCTCTGTGGGATTCCTCCCTAGAAATGATGACAAATGATGTTTTGACATTAGGTAGAGGGTCTCTTGTCAAAATGTTACTTCTTATGGGTTGGTATACCTCATCAAGTCCCATCAAGAATTGCATGAGTTTTTGGAGCTGGTTGTGCTCTTGAAAATTTCTGATTGCATGACACATACAAGATGGAAGTTTAACAAGAGCATCGAATTGTGTTGGGGAGATAACCATTTCAACCTAATAATTAAATCTATCTATTGAAATACATAGAATTTGATGATAACAAAATGAGATATTCAGTAAGACTTAGAATGAATTTGAACATGTGTTGTTTAGATTCTGACTAGAAGTTACTAAGTATAGAATATCAGCCGAAGACTTGCTAAGTATTGAGCATAAGCCGTACTAAGTATAGAATATCACCCGAAGACTTGCTAAGTATTGAGCATCAGCCGAAGATATCACCTGAGATCAGTTGAAGAAAAGACAAGTGAAAAAGACCATCAGCTGTAGCTTACTCAACCATCAGCTGAGAAAGTTCTAATGTCAGTTGAGCAATATGTTTGATCAGCTGAGCATCTCAATCACTCAGCTAAGTAATCTCTTTCAAACACTCAGTCTTATTTTGATAAGCTCGTCACTTTAAATGACCAGTTGAACTATTTTGATCTACTGATCATCTAGGTTGACCAGCTTATGTATTGTTTAGCTCTAACAGTTTGATCAGCTAAGCATTACATGATCAGCGTAGCACTCTCTCCCATTAACTGAGCATTCAACACTTAGGCTTTAAAGCTTTGTTTCATCAACTTCGTACAATTTTGATTAGTTGAGTCGTATTTTCAGTTCTGGAAATCTGTTCAATATATTCTATTTTTGTTATGTAACTTTTCTATGTCAATGGCGGAACATGTGTTGTTCAAATATGCCTTAGATCGTATGTTGTAAAAGTATTTGTACTTTTTGTACCACAAAGTGGGACAAAATGGATAGAACTTTATCCCCTGGAAAAGGTTAAAGTTACCTACGAACAAAGAAGATTTGTCAAAGTACTAAAGTATGGCTGACAATTACATCTTTGGTAAAGTCAAATATGAAGAAGTATGGCTGTTAATAAAAGTTCAAGCATGAAAGAAGAATTTTACAGTTACGAGGCATAAAATGGGATAAATAATATTATTATATTGTTAGTGGATATACTTTTGTAAAAAAGTATTATTACTTTATTCACTCCTGATTAAATTAATATTATTTTTTGTCCACTTGCTTTATCATATTATTTTCCCTTTACCACCTTGTCTCCTACACCACTCCATCCGTTGCTACCAAGGCTCTATAAATACACATGTATTATTAACATGCAAAATACATCATCTCACAATACAGAATATCTCTCTCAAGAACAAGTTCAAAGCTTTTAAGCAAGAGCAAGTTTTAGAGTTAACATAGTGTAGAAAACTTGTCCATGTGTTGGACCTCTTGAAACATTAATTGTTTTTAGAGAAGCTTGTCTATGTGTTACACATTTAGTTGCCACCTTTTATTGTATTTGGAATTTTCGCTTCCTTGTACATATAATTCTTGATTCATAATCAATAAGAATTATATTAAAAGTATTGGTGTGTGCATTTAAATTCAAAAAGCTTAAATTTGTATTCAACCCCTCTTCTACAAACATTTTTTGTTGAGTACTTAATCTTGGACTAACATATTTGTTTTCCGCAGCTTTTTAGAACTCTGGTCCTTATTTAACAAATGATAAACTATTTATTTACTATTTTTATTTATACTGTAAATCTCATGTGTAGGGCAGGTAATTATGTTTGGAAACTATTTCTTTTGTATATTTGAATTAAAAAAAATTTAGAACGTTACACTAGTTATGTAAATACATAGTTAAAAACAGAAAAAAAATCCTAAAAACTAAAAAAATGATAGAAAAGATATGACAAAAACAGAATAAATGGTGGTACAACAAAGAAAAGATTAGAAAAAACATGAGAAAAAGAAAAATTAAAGAAATGAATCCAAAAATAGAATAAAAGAGCAAACAAAAACAAACATATATATTCTAAAAATGAACTTATAAGTTTATTTTGATTTTTTTTCTGTCTAGGTCTAAGTCTTTTTAATGTAAGATTGGCAAGATTGGCATGTCTTAGATTTGTGGTTGGCAACTAGCTAGTTTTAGTAAACTACATACGATGAACAAAATTGTAAGTTCGCTGTATTTTAGGTATATAATTAACTTGATTACATATAATGACAATTTGGACGAAATTCGTTGTATTATCGCACACATTGCCCTTCCAGCTATTAATAGTAATCTCTTCAAACAAGTCCTAACGAAACATAAGAACTCACCTAAACCTGGAGTGAGGTGGCTTAATAGTAACCCTTTGATCGGAGCTTGTACACTTCCCACCCAAAATGAGACAATAATCTTACGTATGAATATGTTGAGGAGATAAACATTTCAACCCAATTAACTGAACCCTAAGATTTGATAATTACATAACCTTTTCAATTTAGATTAGAAATTATCTTAAAATTTGTTGTTAAGTTAAACTTGTAATTTAGAAGGTAGTATTTACTCAACTGAGTGTACAAAATGTCTCGCTTAGGTGTGCAAGCTCAGCTAAGCAATGTTTATGCTTAGCTATGAAAGCATAACTAAGCATTCATTTGCTTAGTTGTGCATCATCATCTAATCAGTCCAGTGTTGTGTTGCTTAACTATATTTCTGATGTAAATGTTATTAGGTCAAAGCTAAAAGTGTGTTGTTCATTATAGCGTTTGCTCTTCTTTATGTAATGTTCCAACACACTTATTCCTGAGAAGTAAGACTTAGTTGATAGAATTTGAATCTAGTGGAAATAATAAGAAGAAGATATTGAAGATCTTGGCTTTAATCAAACGTGGGTGATAACACCATGCTAAATTAACCAAGATGAAAGATCCTTGCATTTATTGAGAATATAGTGCTGCAAGGAAATGGTATGTTTTATGAACTAAAAAATTAGGTTAGATGTTTTAAAAGTACATAAATAAAAATCACTTTTCCACTTGTACTTTTTACACTAAAGCAGATAACATGTTTTTCCAAAGCATATTTGTCTCTTACTAAATATTAACCTTGTACTTAATTTGATCTATCATCCAAAGTCAACATCTACATTCTTCTCTAAAAATACAAGACCAACTCCATTGTTGGAGTTGTCGCTTCTCTCAAAAATTTAAGTGTTATGAGAATTTAGAGAAAGTTTTCATCAAACGTGTTCATGCGTTGAACACTTAGACATTAGTTGTCTTTGTATGAGCTAGTGTATACGTTATACTGAACTTGTTGTAATCTTTTATAGTGTAAAGAATTTTGCATCCTTATGTTTGCAATTCTTAATTGAAATCAATAAGAATTATGTTAAAAGTATTTGGCTATTCAGTAAGTTTAAAAACCTTGGATTTGTATTCAACCCCCTTTTTATAAATATATTGTTGTTTGACTACCTAATCTAGAACTAACAAAATCCATGCTATAACAAATGCTTTCAGACGAGAGATGGTTACCACCAACAAGTCGAAACACGTAAGTCTAGGGTTGTAGTGGAGCTTCGGGTCAAACCCACACACAATCCCTGTTTTTAGGGAAGCATTCCTCCACATACCAAATCATGTACAAGGAGGATGTGACTATAAAAGGAAACAGGAACGGAAGGGCACAAGTATGTTATCAATCCCTCACATACACACTTATACATTTGACTCCCAATTTTATATTCCTCATACTTTCGACTACACCTTCCGAAGTATGATGGCTGGTTTGAGTGTCACGAAGTCCTCAGCTAGGATCACCCATGTGGTAGCCTAACCGGTGTTTTCTGTTGTAGGTCATTCATTACATTTCAGCAGCAAAATTCCTTAAGCCTTTACATATATCTCTAACCAAAGATTCCCAATTCATGCATCCTGGCACTTAGTCATCTATGTTCCAAATGATCACAAGTATATCTTAACTAACATCAAATAAAAGAAGATAGAAAATTAGATTCATTTATGTAGTTTCTCATATTAACATTAAAAATCTGAGATAATAAAACAGGGTTGTCTAAACAAAAACAGAACAAGATCTACCGTTTGAATACATGCATAATGGTAACATGTCAGGGCCATTACCATTAACCACGACTTATAGTACAAAAAGGACAAGATCAGGGTTCAACTACGACCCATAATACAAAAAAGGACAAACTAAGGGTTATCAATCACGACTCATAATATGAAAAAGACAAGTTCGGAATTACCATATCACTATATAGGGGTGTTAATCGGGTCAACCCGATCAGGTTTCTGGTTAATTGGGTCGGGTAAGTAAGGTTTTTTGAAAACTAAAGTTAACCCGAAACCCGACCCTATTAAGCTTTAGGTTAATCGGGTCGGGTTAATCGGGTTTAAAGGACTATTAATCGAGAATTTATTTGGGTTTTTAATTCCTATTTTTGTACCTTCATAAAATAGAAAAGGCTATGTGATACATGTAAGAGTAGGAGTTCAAGGATAAAGCAAACATATGTTACCGACCAAATTTTTTAATAATTGCAGCGATGAGGAGTTACAGATCAGACCCATTTAGAAACAAAATTGTATGCCTTTCTTTAGCTATATATGAACATGGACAAAAACTGTAGTGAACTTACAGGTTAAACATGAATTGAATGCGTGACTTTATCTAATGTTTTTCATATACTATTTCTAAGAAAATTTTAAAAAATATTAATTGGGTTATTCGGGTCAACCCAAACCCGATTTTTTTGTCAAAAGCAACCCGAAACCCGACCCTAATTAGCATTCGGCTAGTCAAGTCAACCCGATTTGGACTCATTGACCATATTAACCCGACCCTATTTGTTTTATTCAGGTTCGAATTAGGTCGGGTTAACCTGGTGTTTTCTGTTATAGGTCATTCATTACATTTGAGCAGCAAAATTCCTTAAGCCTTTACATATATCTCAAACCGAAGATTCTCAATTCATGCATCCTTGGCACTTAGTCATCTATGTTCCAAATGATGACAAAATACATGTAAGTTTTTTAAAAATATATCTAAACTAACATCAAATAGAAGAAGATAGAAAATTAGATTCATTTATGTAGTTTTCCTATATTAACATTCAAAAATCCGAGATAATAAAATAGGGTCATGTGAACAAATAAAGAACAAAATCTACCGTTTGATCACATGCAGAGTGGTAACATGTCGGGGTCGTTACCATTAACCACGACTTATAGTACAAAGAACAAAGACAGGATTTAAGTACGACCCATAATACGAAAAAGAACAAAATAAGAGTTATCAATCACGACCCATAATACGAAAAAGACAAGTTTGGAATTACCATATCATTATATATAGAATATTAATAATTTGTACAAATACCAAATTACACCCCCAATTTGACAATTTCAACCGACTAGCGCTAGAAATGTCAATTTCTGATCAATTTTGTTGTCTTTTTTTCACTTTCTTAGCGAATTGCTGCCTTGTTCAGACTTCCCCAACAACAATTTCTTGATCGAGAGCTGCTATTATCTGGGTTTCGACTCCGAAGAAGAAACCCTGAAACTGTTTTCTTGGTGCCGGAATCTATGGAGGTTACACCTGATAAATCTAATTTGGAGGTCGATTTGGGGAAAACAAAGCGCGCCGACAAGGTGAACGTACGCTACAGAGGAGTACGACAGAGGCCGTGGGGAAAGTTCGCCGCAGAGATCCGAGATCCAAAAGTCGGTGCTAGAGTTTGGTTAGGTACCTACGATTCTGCAATCGAAGCTGCAAAGGCATATGATAAAGCTGCTTTTGAAATTCGTGGCCGCAGAGCGTGTCTTAATTTCCCTCTTGAGATTGCGACGGTAATGGAGGAATCAAACGCAGCAGCCAAAACTGAAACCACTGTTATCAGCCGGAAAAGGAGAGTAAATGAGATGGAGAAGGCGATGGTAAACCCTAAACGGGATGATAACTGTCCTCCCATTGACGCCGTTAAGTTGGACGACGCTTTGGGTTCCGATCGGCGGTCGCCGTCTCCTCTGCATCCCTCACCTCCGGTAAGTTAATTGCTACTTGATTGTTTTATATGCCATTGTTTCCCTTATATGTTACTTGATTGTTTGGCCCAAAAAACCACCATTACTGTTCAAATGGAGGATATACAAAAGGGGAAAGATCCATGTTATATTCACATGCCACTAAGGGGCTGTTTGTTTGCCGCTTAATGGAACCATTCGGCGCACAATGCTGAATCATTCAGCATTCAGCGTATTTGATTGCTGCATCTGAATGAATACCGTAGTGAATGACTCAGCTGCTGAATCATTCTACCTTAAAACGTATTTTGAATCATTATGCACCAAGTATTTTTACCCAAATACTCCTTCTTTCGCACTTTGTCTTGTTAAACAATCATACCTTATAATATAATATATCACTACTAAGGTTAAAATGATAATTTGCATCATTTAAATTATTCATTCAGAACCTTTATCAAACAGCATGTTACATTCAGAGGTAGATTCATTTGGAGCCTTTGAATTATTCAGATCACAGAATCATTCGGTACTTAATCATTCTGTTTTAACAAACAGCCCCTAATATTAGTAAACAGTCAAATGACATAAATACTCTTGATTTAAGTTGTTTATATTAGGTGCTGCTAAAATGTATAGATCATTTCTCATGTATAAGGGTTTGAATCCAGCTATTTGCTTACTATATGGGCATTTTGATCAACTGTTTGTGTATATATCATCTTGCTAGATGGACTTGAGTAATGATAATACAGTGATCGCGGTGTTTAGTTGGACGGATGAGTATGTTTTGGCTTTTTGCGATATCTTAAACAAATACCTTACGAGGAATGGCGGAAATTCTCCATTGGATTGGTATGTTCTTCGGCTAGAGTTTGAAAAAATTGTTAACACGGGATCAATCTGTGAAGAAGATTTGAAGAACAAATACGATGCAATGCGATATGACTACAGTCTATGGCAATCATTGAAGAATGAGGAAATTCGTCTACTCTGGAATGAGAGTACAAGTAAATTGAATTGTTCCGATGATTGGTGGGAAAATAAAATTAAGGTAATATTTGTTTAACTCGCTTATGTTCTTATGCCGAAAGTCATTTTAATTATTTTGAAATGTATTTATTAGTTATTACATTGTATAGGAAAACCCTAATCTTATAAGGATGCAAGAAAAACAACCTTCTATAGAATTGCAAGACGCATGGAAACAGTTATTTAGGGATGCAGATGCTAACAAGGCGGATTGTGTGGCGGCATCTATAGAACCAATTACTCTGAATGAAGTGAGTCTTGTGAATCTTGACCATTTTGATGCCGGGAATGATGCGAGTATGGACGCTCATTCACAAAACACTCAATATTCTTCTCGTTTGGAAAACCTGGACATCCAAGTCGTTTCGCGTTTCAGAAATGAGGCTCAACAACAAGGTATGTTAGCACCAAAACAACTTCAGGCAACTGCGAAAACGAGTAATAGAACTAAACATGTTGAGATGAAACAGAAAAGAAGAAAATCAGCGAGAGCTACAGTGGTTAAGGAGTCTACGACTCAACAAGACGCTAATCAACCACGTGCTTTGGATATAATGGAGTCGGATAATTCCAGCGTCAACCAAGTTAGTAACTTTAGTATTAATGTAGCTATAAGCGTGATTAACCGCATGGTAGATGAAGGATTGATGACAACATGTAGTGAGTTATGGTGCTTTGCAGTCAGTCTCTTTGAAGATGCTGTGAAAAGAGAACTATTTCTGAGTCTGCCAGATGATGTTGGTAGACTGGCTTGGCTACAATATAAGCAAAATCTAGGCAGTTAAAGTTTTCCTTTTGATGATTTTAATGGTTTATTAGAAACAGATTGTGTACACTTTATGCGTATTTCATTCGGATACTTGTCGTATTTAACTCCGATGCGTTTGCATTTTAGTTGTTGTTGGGATGTGGTTGACGCATTCGTATGTTCTTAAACATATTGTGGCTCGTCATTTTTACGGCAGATGATCTATGTTGTTTGTAAATGACATAGATCATCTCCCCGTAAGAACAAGTTATTAAGCTAAACCAAACGCATTAGTTATTGTTGGGATGTGGTCCAATAAATGGTTAGACCACGCACGTTAGAGTATATCCCAACTTTTCCGAATAACCTACTAAAGCAGAAGGTAACTTTTGAGGATTTAATTATGAACAATGTTGCAAAAATTGCTAGGCGCTACTCGAGCGGTCGACCGGGGAGTAGCGAGTACTCTGCCTAGACGGGGAGTACTCATATAGGGATTTTTTATGTATAAATTCAAAAATTACACATGTAGTATGTTCGTAAATACTTAAATATATATAATTGTTCATATGACCCAAGAAATAAGTTAGAAATACAAACATAATTGTTAAAAACTTCAAATAGCATTGTATAGTCAACAGTCGTGAGAAAAAGTGGAAGAGAGACTATTGATTTCGTAGTCGTGATATGTAACGGAAGAGAGGAAATAGATAAGGTTAAAAAAATACAGTTGCGTATGTGTCGTATACTCGTATGCCTTTGAAAAATTCAAAAAAATTGTTTGACTTCGGTTGACCGAGTAGAGCCGAGTAACACCGAGTTTTGATCGGCTTTGACCGAATCTGAGTAATGTGGCCGAGTAGTCCCCGACTCGCCTCGGCAGTTGGCTGATTTCCAAGTAGTCCCCGAGTATTGGCCGCCTAGGTCGAGTTTTACAACCCTGTTCATGAATAGCATTTGTGTTTAACCTATTTAAGGCGTTCCTCTCTCCTGACATTGAGAATTCATGTCCACATAAGTGAAGATTAGGGGATCTATGTCTTTCACCTTTAAAAAAGGACAATACAAAAACCACATGGAAGCTGTACAAAGAATGTGTAACATTTTTTTTTTTTTTTTGAACAACAAACATATGCAAATATTACAAATTTACTCTTAAATCTACAGCTTTTTGTCCACAGCGTGATTTGAACCCATTCAACACCTGGTACCGTTGGGTTACAAGCCCTTTGGTATGTGTAGCATATATACCCTCTCATCTTTAACACAAAAATCCTCGTAATCGACACTTGGCTCTGTTAGAACGACATTTAAGCAAACATTTATATCGATAAAATCATTTCCCTCTACCATTTAAGCAAGAAAAAAGATATGATTCAAGATTCAAGAGATTCATATTCCCATACTTCCATTTTTATCTTTCTGATCGCTTAAGCTTACCAAATATTTCATCAACATCAGCTACTAAAAACATACTTTAAATTTCAATAACAGAATCCTTCGATAATTTTTTCACTACGGATAAGTGTCCTTTCTCCCGGAGTAACTGAACAATTTCCTTGGCTTCGTCTGTATTGCCGTTAGAATTCAAGTTATCCAAACAAGCAGTCAAAGTGGCTGTGTCTACTGTCCACCCTGGAAAACTACTCAAAATCGATTTTTTCAATGCCTCAATCGCCTTTTGTACTTCATTATTTTTAACATAACCCAATGCCATACGAGACCAAGTGGATGCATTAGGATTCTTTCCACTCTCAATAAGCCTTTTCACTAATGAATCAGCCTTTTCAAGCATACCCCTTTTGCAGTATATAGTAATCACAAGATTTGGGACTTGAAAATCGAAGTATGTTTGTTTTCCTTCCCATTCATTGTATAATTTCTCAACATCATCAATACAATCCAACTTACCAAGTGAACTCATTATGCAAAGATAACCTTGATTATAAAACTTTCCAAGATTCTTGTAAAGATCCCATACTCGAAAAACTTCATCTTTTCTTCCAGTGCTACCATAAAGAGTGAGTAGCATCTCGTAAGCTGGCTTTCTTTGACTTGGTCTTATGAGGTATTCGGATTTTTTTAAACATTTTAGCGCCTTTCCTCGATCACCGACCTTTAGATAACCATTTGCTACCGTTGTGTATGCGTGCCATTCCATTTGCACCTCAGGATCAGCTTCCATTTTCAACAAAAGCTTCTCCATTTCATGTATTTCTGAAGTTTTTGCATACGCGTTTAATCTAATACAATAAGTGAACTTATCAATATAAATGCCTTTTTGTTCCATTTCTTCCATTAGCAAGTCAAGCTTCTCGTACTTATTTGTATCAGAATACAATCCCATCATAACATTGTATGTCAACGAGCCTGAATAACCCAACTCCCTCATTTTCTGCATGGTGGCTTCTGCTTTACTTAATAATTTTGCTTTTGCATAGCAATTCAAAAGAGAGCCATAAACCTGCCATACCCGTAAAGTATTTGGAATTTTGTTGAAAAATTCCTCTGCTTGTTGTAGACCGTAAACCTTTGATATCAAATCCAGCTTAACTGAAACATCTTTGTGTGAATGATCAAGATAATGTTTGTCTTCCATCCATTCACATATCTGTAATACGAATGGGAAAAATGATCATGGGTATTTACACCGGGAAAAAAAAATTCTGTTTTGTAGATTAAAAAAATAAAAAAACAAAAAAGCGTCTTTTAAGTGCATTCCTGAGTGTAAGATTTAGGATGTGCATGAGTTTGTCGTTTCTTAAAATAAATAAAGGAAAAGTGTGCGTCCTTCAAATGTTCCTTAAGGTAGTCCATACTCTAGCTAAAAACACCAGATTCACCGATTATTACATGCATAACGTCTGTTTAATTGTGATTCAGTTTTGGTAGTAAAATATGTCTACTTGTTGTTTCAATAAGATTACAAAAAATTCGAATACTATAACCACAAATCCACATCATAATAAGAGCCTGTGGTGATTCGGATATAGTCACACATTATGGATCCTGGAGTTGAGCAACAGTGGCATTAAACTGGTTCGATATTGTGGTGAAGTTCTAACTAAGATCCACTTCAGATGTAATAAAAAAGAAAAAGCTTGTTTGAACTTTGAATTCAAACCTAGAGTGGTAAAGGTAAACATGAAAGGGATGGGTTTCAGATACACAAGAACCCTTTAGCAGCCCTTAATAATATATACAATTTACAGTTTACACCTTTCGATCTAGACGTAATGTTCACTTTTTTAACAATGGTTGAAAAGGATGATTTAGCATTAAAAGTCAAAGTACATATTCTTCATTGGACTGAGACTAACAATCAAAGTTTGATATCTATACTTGTAAACATCAAAATCAATGAGCTTAATTTGACATAAACACTAAAAGTCATGCAAAATAGACAACTTGATACAAGAAATCACACTTGTGATAAAGATGTCCAAGATTGACATCACCCAACCAAATGAATTCCTAAAACCCTACAAAAACCCTAAAAGGAAAGAAAATACTCTATCAATTCAGATACCATTTTCATGAATTAGGGAACATAATAGAACCTGGAGAGCGTGCTCGAAGTGACCCAATTGACAAAATGGATAGCCAAAATCAATTACTAAACACCTATAAAGCAAACCCTAAACGAAATGAAAATTGAATGTAATGTGTCAGGTTCATACAAGTAAGCTGATTCAATAGCTACACTATACACAGAGTGAGTTGATTCTGACTGTTTTTCAAATGGTTTTCTAGCAATAGCCATACTGAGCATCCCCAACTAAATCAATTCCTAAAAACCTTTAAAAAACCCCTAAAAGCAGAGAAAATACTAATTGAATTCAAACACCATGTTGAGTAATTGGAGAACAGAATAGAACCTGAAGAGCGTGCTTGTAGCGACGGAATTTCCGGAGCTGCTTAATTATCCTGTGAAGATCTTGTTGGTCGACAGGTTTTCCATCTCCTACCCATTGATCTAGAACGGGGGCAACCGAAGGTTCTCGAAAACGGACGAGTGTATGATACAGAGTGGTAGCAGTTGCATCGACGTGATTAGGGTTTAGAGTTTGGGTGGAATAAAGCAAAACCCTTAAACCTCTACACCATGAGTGACCGGTAGTTATGGAGGTTGAGATGCATTTGGCCGTCATTACCATCGCTGCCGAAAATGATTTGCAAGTGATTCCTAGTATTATTTAGCACTTTCAAAGTACTTTACAACTCAGTTTTTTCTTTGAAGGCTAGTATCTAAGAAGTGATTGTCACCGGGGTTGTAGCCCACTGGTAAAAGTACACACATGTTTTGGTACGATGATTACTAATTGATTTAAGAGTTAAGATCATCAGCATCTAATCCGGAATTACCCCGGCAATCCTATTGTCACATCAGCATTCATATCATTTTCCACCTTCAACCCTATCAAACCCACAAACCCCACATCCAACCCTCTTGTAACGCCCCAAGGTTCCTAATTATTTAATTAATTGGCTTTGTGTTATAGAGGAATTCCTAATTTAGATTAGAGGTGTTTCTTAAACTAGAAGGGTAAAAACTGTCAAAATAAAAGTTAAGTAAGTATAGGGGCTGGTTTGTCATTCTTGAAAACTAGTTTATATATATTGACTTTTGATAGTCAATATGTTCACATATGAACACTTGAACACATAGAAACACAGCTGGGAATTTGGAGTTTGATTTGAGGCAAGCTTGTAGCAGAATTGAAGCCCCTAAAGCATTCTAGTAATCCTCTTTAGCATCAAGGTACGGTTGGTTTAGTAGAATTCAAGTTTTATTGAGTCTTAATGGTTCAAAAGGTTGAACTATTAATCAAAGAATGTTACCTATGTTTTTTTGTGAGTTTAGATGATGTTATTCACTGTAAGGGGTGTAGGAAAACACCCCTAAACTGTTAGAATCGACTTTGGGTCGAAATTCAGCCAGAAACAGCGTCTGTACAGGAACACAGTCTGCTGAGTCGGTAGCTACACGGTCCGTGTTGTTTTGGGCAGGCCGTGTAGCTAGCCCGTGTAAGGGTAACACGGCCCGTGTA
>JAUEJL010082763.1:0-15085 GCA_032274825.1 Drosophyllum lusitanicum
TGTTGGATCTCTTTGTGCAAAAATGAGGTGTTCTGTCAGAGTAGCCCTTGTGGCCACAAGCAAAACTGCTTGCGGCCCCAGACATGTACCCCCCTTGCTGCCACAAGGATAACTCCTTGCGGCCGTAAGGACCTCTTTCTATGTCAGTGTGCTGTTTTTTATTGTTTTGACTGTTTTAACCACTTTGACACCTTTTTTGGTTCTGAGGACTACTGAATATGTCATTTGAAAAGATGTATGTTCTTATAGTCTGATTTGGACGCGACTTGGTGAATCTGTAGTTGAATTCTAGTCTCCGTGTCCTAAGTGAAAACTTGGATATGCTATTGCGTGCTTGATCATGTTTGATTGTTGAGTCAGAGTCTTGATAACTCGAGTGATGATTCGTTGCATGATGATCTGGTTGTGATAAGTAGTAAAACACCATGCTCTGTGCTTAATCTGTTATTCTCGTCAAGTCTTCATTATCTTAGTTGTTGTAGTTATTGCCATGACTAGTTACGATGAGTCGAAAGCCTGAGTTGATTGTTCCGCCTCTCTGTTTCTTCGGTGTTAAATCTGATTTATTTTCTTAGTTTAATTTATTTTAATCGTGTCTTTCGCATGCTTTTTATCTGCTGATCAAACAACAATGATGATAGAGTATTGATGGCTCTCTGTCCCTGTGGTTCGACATCCGGTCTTACCGAGTCTATACTGCTCTTGACCAGGTCATACTTGCCTGCATTGTGTGTAGTGTCTGCTTAGTAAAATTGTTTTTATAAATTTAAAACAAGTGTGTAATAAAGCTTTTACCATACAAAATACCCACAGTTTGCAGCACACCAAGTTTTTGGTGCCGCTGTCGCCAACGAATTCTACACACCACGTGACTTGTAAGAGTTAGTTGTCATACCCGGCACGTAAGTGTCGGTCAAACATTCAACATATACCCGGCACACAAGTGTCGGTCGATCATACAACACATTCTCAGTTTACACAGGTTTGATATATAAGTGATAATACTCATCTCGCAGTAGTCTCAGTCACAATTAGCAGCGAGTAACATAATCGTATCGCTGCAGGTTCGATCGCTAGAACCTACAATCATAACTTACTGAATTAATACCGGATACAAGTCCCCAACTTCAAGTCGCCCAATGCATGATTCCACCAAGTTGGACTCCATTCCTAGGTTGGACCAACTACAAGTCGGACCAACACCTCAAGTCGGACCATACCCAAGTCGGACCAACTACAACTAACCTAAGTCGGACCAAAGCATAAGTGGGACAAGTCCCAGGTCGGACAAGTTATTAAATCATACAAGTCGGACGAGGGTCTAACTCATGCAAGTCGGACCTCGCTACCGGTACTAAATTGCAAGTCGGATAGGGCTCGGACCACTAGGTCGGATGACTTAAGTCAGACCAGGCTAAGTCGGACGACTAGGTTAGACCAAGCCAAGTCGCACAGGGGTCATCTCGGTCGGACCACTCCTCTGTTCCTACAATTGCCATGTCCAAAAATCAAACCCATCCAAAACTTGACTAAACCGATTTTTATCAGTTGCAACATATTACTCCTATCATATAAACAGCTCCTTACCCACTTGTTTTTCTTTCGGCATATGCATATTCAAGAACACACACATAGCTCTCTAATCCTTCTGAGATCAGCTTAAATCTATAGAAGAAATACATCAATGTGAGCACTATGAAGTTAGGAGCATTACCTGATGTTTCTTTCCACAATTCCTTGGAGTTTGGATGCAAAGATGGAGATCCTCTAGCTCTCTTGTTCTTGTGTTTTCTTGGCTCCAAGTTATCACACACAACACACAAGTTGAAGAATGAAACAGACCCTTGGGGGCTGAGCCCTAATTTTTTCTCTCTCTCTCTCTCTATATATATATATATGTATATGTATGTATGTATGTATGTATTTATCTTATAAGGTTTAAGCCCACTACACCCTTAAGCCCAAATCCACAAGATGATGCATCATTTATCTATATAACCATTTGTCTCAAAATTAAATAAGCCCAATTAGACCAAAACTTTATTTCATAAATTTCAATATAATACATTAATAATTCCAATATTAATAATCTTTTGTAAATTTTGAACTCGGGTCTTAGAGAGAGAGAGAGTTTGGTTCAAATAAAAAGAGTTCTAAGATAAAAGAGGTAAGAAGAAATCTGAAGAAAACACGTGTCATAACTAACAAAAGGGTATAATAGGTATTTGATAAATCAGTTATCTCTCCTCCATATAAATCGCCTTTTAATTTCGCAGTTCCTAAACCCATGTTTCTCAGTTGCACCCTCTCCCGCCGCCAACGGATCCATCTTTCTCACCGATGACAACCACGAAGCATGTTCCCAGTGTTGCCGCCATCCTCCAGCACCATCCCGACTGGCTTTCTTTCTTTTTTTAGATTTGCTGTGAAGTCGCCGCCCCTGTGGTGTCTCCACCCCTGTGAAGTCGAGGAACAAAACCCACATGTGAAGCCATCGCCGACCACCACCGCCTCATGTAAAGCCGTCGCCGCCTCTGTGAAGTAAAGGCACGAAACCCACATCCGAAATCACCGCCTCTGTAAATTCTGTTTCTGCCGTTGGCCAAATCGACTAGACCACAAACCACCTCCGATGATTTCTGGATACCTCTGTTGCCAACAAGGTTTAGAAGAAACAATCTCAGATGTGTGTCAAAACCATATGGATTAATAGATTTTTGGTAATCTTCTTGTTCTATTAACTGATAACATTTCTGTTGATTTTTGTTCAAAAGTCGAATTTATAGTGCTGAATCATAGATTTGTTATTGTTCAACCTCATATCTAATTTTCATCTTTTCTCATAAATATTTTTGATCTTCACCTTCATTTTATGGTGAAAGTTGCATTGGGTGAGATACCGAATGTGAAAATAAAATTTAGTGGATATTAAAAGTTTTTGTGTGTGATGTTTGTATGTATTCATCATGTATTAATGATCATTGGTGTTCATCATTCATCATGTATCTAATTTTTGTTTCATCATGTATATCAATCTTCATAAAAAAACATGTTCTTGTGATGGTGTTTATTTTCTCTTATAAGGTGTGCATCGATTAAAAAGTAGTTTGTTGGATGAATATTCCCCATATAATGTTTATATTTTTATTTATTTTGTAACTTGTTTAAAATAGTGTAATACCCTTTCCGAATTAATATTAAAGTGTAGTATCATTATGATATTTGTTACTTAATACAAGGAACTTAGTGGACTTACATTACTTGGCATTTAAAAGAGGTATTGCTATTTGGGTTTAATGGTTGTTAACTTTAATGAAAGGAGGTTTATTGGGCTTAAGATGGACTTAGTTGTTATGGGCTTGAGACCTAGGAGAATGGTATAAATACCCTATTAGGGCACATCCCCCAAGGTTCACTCCACTGTAGCATCTAAATTTATTTAAACATTCTTGTGACTTGTGTGTGTGTGCTTAGCGTATACGGTAGAAGGAGGGGAGACGAAATCAATCAAGGACTTCACCAAATTTTTGTGAAATCAATTACATCGTCTGCATGTTAGTAATCCTTCAACCATACTACTCGTTTATGTACAGAAATCATAGAACAAATGAATTTGAGGTCTGTTCTTGTGTCGCTACCAAGCCGAGAACAAAATTGGTCCTAGTGACCTCTAAACTTGGAATTAATCAAATTAAATTGGTAGTAATGTTACATGAGTCAATAGAAATCCATAGCGTTTGGAATTTTGTAATTTGGTTAAGGTTTGAATGAATTAATTAAACTCTCTGTGCTTGCTTTTGCGTCAAACACCAGTCAAGAAAAGAATGAGGTTAGAGACCTCAAAACTAGATATTAATAAAATTAACTCAGTAGGAATCATGTATGGGGTATTAGAAAACTATAGCAATCGATGAATTAGGTTTTGATTAAGGATTTCACAATCTGGAGTTTAGATTCAGTCAAGAACAGTGATAATCAAATTTCAAGTAAGAGACGGCCAAATTTTGAGTGTTGACCGAATTCGGTGATGGCCAAATTTGGTTGTTGACCGAATTCGGTGATGACCGAATTTCAAGTTTTATAACCGAATTTCAAACCAGTATATGATTACAATCACAAAATAGTAGTAGAGTTATATTGTGAGAACTTGTACTCGGTATTAATTTAGTAGGACATGCTATAGGTCCCCGTTGTTAGATTCGCTAACCGTGCAACTCGATGAATTGCTGTTACTTTATGTTACGGAACAGGTGAGTTACCGTAACTTATTCTTATTTTTCTGAATACGTGTAATGTGGTATGAATGTTACTAGTATATGTGTTACAGGCATTTAGTCGTGATAAGTTGTTACATGTTATACGTGATTGTGTTAGAAACCAACCGGGCCTATGTGGCCGGTCGGGCATATGACAACATCTAAAGGTGGGACCTGTGATGAGTCATAGCGGGCGGGGCCCGAGTTAGGCATCAAACGGGTGAGACTCGAGATGAGGCAATGGGCGAGGCCCAGTTTAGTATGTGGTGATAGTATGTGTTTTCTTGTGAAGGGTAAGGGTAGTGGTAATTCACTAAGCTTTGTGCTTACCCGTTGTTATTCATATTTCAGGTTCCTCGAGAATTGATAAGAACAAAGCTCCGGCATGATAGTGACAACAGTAGTGTTCGAAGACTTGATTTAAATTACCTATTACAAACAATGATACTTTTAACCGCTTCTGTTGATTTAGACAATTAATATTTTGGTACAATATTTGTAATTAGAGATTTTGTGATAATTAGTAGATACAAATATATATGTATATACATATATATATGCATATTATGATGATTATTTATAAAAAACTTTGGAACGTTACAACCGATTATATGTGCATCAATACTGGGTTGTGTGTCAGTTTTCTTCTTTATGAATATCATTCATCAAATTTCTGGGTTCATCTAAATTTGTAACTTGTTGAGTGTATAACCTGAGTTTAGAGGGATGTACATCAATTTATAATTGATGATTTCTTGATGTACATCAATTTTATTATTGATTATTCGTGTTGTGCATCAAATCTATTGATCCATCACCATTTAAATTTTGAATCAGTGTTTTTAATGTGAAATATCTTTACTTGATTTAGGAGGTGGGTAAATAATTAAAAGACTGATATATTCTCAACTAACCGATTTTAATTAATTTATTTAAAAAAAAGTTAGTTATTATCTCATGAATCTAATAACTCACATTTCTCCTTAATTTTTGCAGCTTTTTTTTCCTTTTTAGTATATCCATATATATATATGTGTGTGTGTGTGTGTGTGTGTGTGTGTGCGCGTGTGCGTGTGCGTGTGTTTGTGTATTATATATACACCTGACATATATGTGTGTGTATGTATGTATATGTATATGGATATGTATGTATGCGTACATATATATACACACACACACACACACATATATATATATATATATGTATGTGTGTATATATGTCTCTATGTATATATATATAAATGTATGTGTGTATAATCGGGTTGACCCGGTGGTCGAATAAGATCGCTCGTCACACACAGTCAACTAAATATCTGAATTTTATAATACTAGGATTATGGAGTTAGAACAAAGGATGAGAGTATGTTACAGATATTCACGTGTAAATGTCTATTTAAGAAAAAGGATAGATACATCTTTACTATAAATATATGTAAAAAGAACCTCAAAGCTCTTTTCTAATTGTAAAAAAAGCAATCTGTTCTTTATAAGTCTGCACGCCGTTAAACATCATAGAAAGATAGATCTGTTTTAAGAAAAAACAAACAGCACATAACCATAGTTAAATATAAACTGAATATTAATGGTATATATGAGATATGATAATCGTTGTAGCTATCTTTCGTCACTGAACGATGCTACGTTGTTTAGTTTGATATATTTTTTTTTCTTTGTATTTCAACTCGGTTATTCTCATGTACAAATGAATAATACTCCATATATATTTTTTTTAATTTAAGACGTTAAAGTTTTTAATTGTAAAAATGAATTTTTTTTATCTAACTTTTCAAACGAAAACTAAAATAAAATAAAATCCGAGATTTAAACGGAAGAGCCCAAAATATAAATGGGTCGGTACATGGGTATAACAGCATTAAAGCCCATCAATTAAATTATCTCTAGTTTGATTTGGAACAAAAAATAAAACAAGTAGCAAAAAAATTTTGTTTTTTGCTTTCTAATATAAATGAGGGGATGAAGTTTTATTTCTATAAAAAAATAGAAAACATGTTTAGTTGAACAAAAAAAAACATTTATACTATTTCATTATGCAATACACAGCTTATCAACTGTTAATTGGACCCAATATTTTCCCAAATTCACAAAACATAGAATTTGATGTAGAAGAACAAATTAGATGCATTATAACATAATTGTTACATCTAGAATCACCGTCTTCAATAAAATTACAAATTGTGATTCAAGTTGGGAAAATTCACACTTCGACGATAGAATATACCTCACAGACACACTCATGTCATCAAATTTATCACAACATTGTTGACTACAATTGTAAGCACTAACTGAATCAACACATCACGTTAGGGCAGGTTATGAACAGAGAACCATAAATTCATTTTTCCTGAATCAATCCAAAAACACTTGAATCGAGAGAATTTTTGGGTAAATCTTTGTCATCTACTTCAAATCGAGTACTAAGTTGTTGATTTCCATCACCAATAAAAGACTGCTTATCAAATGCACGTGGTGGGTGACAGTGATGCAGGAATTTTTTTTACAAGGGGCACTAATGACAAAACAACTTAAGCAATTAATCAAAGAGTTAATTACAAAAATGGTCCTTGTAGTTGTCACCGATTTTCACTTTTACTCCTTTAACTTTAAAAATTACGAAAATAGTCACTGTGGTTGACACTTTGTTTCACTTTTAGTCTTTTACATTAACTTTTGTTAACTTTGACTGTTAGTCAAATGTTATTTTTGTCAAAAGTCCATTTATCATTATTTCCAAACATATTTATTAAAAGGGTTTCTTCTTATCATATTACCAATCACTATATTCCAATTTATATTTATCACTTTCATCTCTCAATCTTTCCAAATCTCATTCTCTTTGACAGAACTCTCTCTCTCTCTTTAGACCATCACAGCGTCAATTCTCCAGCGCCGGAACTTCATTCAACTCACAACCATGTCTGAACTTCACTCAACCCTCAACTCACTCTCTACACCATCTATCCCATAGTCATGCTCTCCAGATTTGAACCCTACTATAGCCCCTGTGTCAAACCCACTGCAGCCCCTCCTCTGTGATCATCAATAACCACAATCACACTAGGGGAAACCCTTAGGCATCTCACCTCTGTTGATGTCCATAACCACCATATGTTTCTGTTTCGTTGGATTTAATTAGGGTTTTTGTCCACAGCCACCACCATTGTACCAGATCTGTAGCAGATCAAGTCGGATGCTTCCTCAACTTGCCAATTTCCATGTTAGATGTTTGTGAAAGAGGTCGTTGGTGGTGAGATTTGTTAGCGATATACATTAAACTTCAATGCCTCTTTCTTTCTTTTTGTTTTTTCTCTAATAAAATTACATTAGGAAAAGCGTAAAACCCTATATGAAGAAAGTTAGCTTCAACAGTATGTTTAATCTGGAAGAAGGTTAAAGTCATCTTTGAGCTTTGTTTCCTAAAAGGGTTGTAAATAAGTTTTTAGTTTATCTTTGCCTAAAAAAGTGGATGATCATAGGTATATGGTGAAAAAATTAAATTGTTCAAGTGTGTGTATTTATTCTGGAAAATTTTGATGAGCTGAAAACCGAAGTGTATGAAGTACTTCTAATCTTCAAGAACATCAAGATGGGAAGAAGTAATTTAAATTTTAAATAAAAATAAAATGGAGGTGAACAGATAAATAAAATAGAGGTGAACTGATAACAAGGAAAACACATTAATCTTTTTAAATTTAAAGGACAAAAAGTGAAAATCAGTGACAACCACAGGGACCATTTTTGTAATTAACTCTTAATCAAAATATATCCGGGTGAAAGGAACGAGGAACCTTATTCGATAGTCATATTAATCCAACAAATTAACTTTAGATTTCAACTATTTAAAGGTTTGCACAAACCACAACATAATTTCACACATTTTACAATTGATTTTTTAAAATAATTTCACACAAAACTCAAAATCAATTCACAAACACGTATAAGAAGAGGATTGAACTTCTCAATGTGTAAAATTACTTCGCCTAAAAATCTTGTGTTTTTTTTAGTTAATAGTGCTAATATATTTATGAATCAAGAAATATGATCAATATAGAACCACTCTTAACTATAGAACCTAAAGAACTATTTTAGGCCTTTAGATTAACTTGATTTAGGGCTAATATTAAGTTGTGGCAAAATTGTAATTATCATACATAATTATGAATTATAATTTAAAAGAAGGGTAAAAAGGAATTGAAAAAAATCCATCAGCTCCTCACGCCTCCTCAGCTCATTATCACATTTTTTAAAAAAAGCTCAATTAATCATTTTAATGATCATAACTATGTCATGTTTAAGATTTTACCAAAAAAATTATAGCATTAGGTTCAGTTTTTCTTGCTCTATAATTCAAGACCACTCTTCCCGTATTTCTAAAAATTTTATTTTGAAAATACAATTATGAAAATGCAAATTTCATATATGAACATGCATCTGTGAATGAAGATGATAATCAAAATGCAATTCTTCAAACTCTAAAAAACTGGTTGATAATTCAATGAATTTTTAACTGATGTAGTGTTTTGTGTATGAAATTTGCATTGTAGTGTTGTATATGGAATTTGAATTTTGGGTTTGAACATGTAATTTGTTTAGCATGAAATAAAATTTGACTAATTCAGTGATGTACTGTAATGCATTTTGGTTTATTTGATGTTAAATTTTACATTTTTTGTTTATTGTATACTTCCTTCATGAATTCTTGACCTGCATTTTTATTAAATGAGTTTGTGACCTGCATTTTTATTGAATCAGATTGTGAAATGCAGATGAGAGTCGTGGGTTTTAATTTTCAGTTGCTAATCTGCATTTTCATTGAATGGGTTTGTGACGTGCATTTTCATTGAATCAGATTTGTGAAATGTATATGAGAGTCGTGGGTTTGCATTTTCATTTGCTAGTTTGCATTTTTATTGAATGAGTTTATGACGAACATTTCATTGAATCAGATTGTGAAATGCAGATGAGAGTCGTGGGTTTGCATTTTCATTTAATGAGTTTGTGACCTGTATTTTCATTGAATCATATTGTGAACTGCAGATAAGAGTCATGAATTTGCATGTTCAAATATGAGACATGCATTTTCAATTTTTTTGTGTTCTCAATTTATTTGCATTTTAGTTACCTTCAACTTTTGGTTTGCATTTTTGATTCTTTTGAATATGGGCTAAGATATTATGGTTTTTTGGTTTTTATTATAGTAGGTTTGAATCGAGGTTTTTGCATTTTAGCATTATGTATTTTAAGTTTTTTTTCTTGTAAATGATGTTTTTAGTCTACTAAATCAAGGATATTCATTTTTAACTTTCTGTATTTTTGCATTTTGTGTTCTTTTGAATATGAGGTGAGTTATGCATTTAGTGGCTGCATATTAATCATCTGCATTTTAGGTCTTTGAATGTGGGTTGGATATACAATTCTAGTTCTTTGAATTAGGTTTGAGGTTGCGTTTTTGAATCTGAGTTATGCAATTTTTAGCATTTTATCCGGATTGCATTTCACAGTTGTATGTTCAGATTTAAAATTTACATTTTCGTAATCATTAACATGCAAATAACACAACGATTTTTTTAGTTCTACAATTTACAGATGTTAAATAGCGGTTTTTGGTCTTCATTTTCATCTAGGTTGCATTTTGGTCATCATTTTCATCTAGGTTCAGATTTGAAATTTGTATTTTCAAAATAAATTTTTTAGAAATATGGGAATAGTGGTCTTGAATTAAAGAGCAAGAAAAATTGAACTTAATGGTATAATTTTTTTGATAAAAATCTTAAACATGACATAATTATGATTATTAGAAGGATTAATGTATTTTTTTTTTAAAAAAGCTGATGACTGTGGAGGAGCGTGAGCTGATGAGTTTTTTTTTCAATTCCTTTTTTACCCTTTTAAATGATTGGTTGAGATTGTTTCTTTGGATTTTATATTTAATGGTGGTTCTATATGTAACCTAACCCATGATATTAAAATGTTTGTTGACAAATTCAACATAATAATGGCATTTCTGTAATTTTACAAAAAAAAAATATAGACCGGGGGCAGCCAACAGTTTTCTTTCTGCTTGGCATAATGGCATTCTTTCCTTTTCAATTTTCATGGATCAGAGACGTGGGCCCATAAAGAAAATGAGATGGGCCCGTTAAGTTTATTTACTGGTTTCGTTAATCGTATTTCCGGAAGCATATTTTCAAACGTAAACTATTGTTATCGTCGTCGTATTGTTCGGATATAATCTCTAAACAGAAATAAAAGACTAACTTCAGTCATTTTTATTAGACAATTTTATCCTTTTGTTTTGGTAAAGTTAAATCCCAACTCTCCATGTAAATTGAAAACCTTTAGGAGTCAAAGTTTTTTAATTTTATTAAAATGACGAGATAATTTCATATATGTTCTTAAATTTTAATATAACGTATTTGATCATCTTAATTTATAAATATCATATTTACCTTTTGTAACATTTCTAGATATCAAATTTAATCAAATTCTTAGTTTTATAATTTTAAAATATATTATATCCAGTTTAATTTTTTTAATTATAACTAATAAATACTAGCATATTACCCGCGCAATGCGGCGACCGTGAATAGTTCCTGTTTTGCCATATGTTGTTCAAGAGTATAATAATAATATGTTATTCGTGCAATTCAATATCTTTATTCAACAACAATTCCCTTTTTTATTTCTTATTTCCATCATTTTCTTTATTAATTTTAAAAAAACATTAAAATAAGAAAAAAAGTTTATCTATATGAAGCAAGGAGTGAGAAAAAAAATAAGATCTTAAATTGTTTGATGTGCCTGGAGAATTGTATTTGTATGGAAGAGTGTGTTAGTATAATGGTATATTTTAAATAATTGAAAAGTTAAATAAATTAGGAGAGAGAATGAAATGGTTAAAGATTGAATGGTTGATATTAATTTAGATAGAATGAATGGTCAAGATGTAGTCTTGATTGAAATTTAAGAACTTTTAAATTGAAGGAGAATAGAGAATGTTAAATAGTTTATATAGTAGTATAGATGTGACCTTATTGTTTCTAATTTTAACAATAATCATCGATGGTTTTCATATACAGGAAATATAATCAAGTCTCGTATCATAATATACACATTTCTTCCCTCTCTCGCATTGATGCTTCCATCATTTGTTTAGGTGTTTACGCCGTCTGTCACCATTTTTTAATTTATTATTTTTTTCGTATTTTATAATTATTTAATACTTTTTATTAACGTTTAATATTTATAATTTTTTCAAACTAACATACGCATTACACGAGCATTGAATCCAGTATATTGTATATCAATAAAAAGGGTTTATTTTACGTAATAGTAACCAAGTTAGAAAGTTATTCTACTAAGATCAGGTTATTTCGTAATATAAAATAAATAAGAAAATAATCTAAACAGTTTTTAAAATTAATTACTATTCCACCGAGTTTCACCCGATAAAAAAAAGTCAAAAGATAGTAACGATGATAAGGACCATATTATCCTTTAGAAGTTAGAAGCCCCTATAACTTTCTGCCACCCTCAATTTAAAGCGCCAGTGGACCTTTTTACCCCTTGCATATTACCCACAAGGCCACAACATTTGGGTGTACCAACTTTCCATGCAACCAAAAGAATCTAAACTTCCTTGTGGTCAATTGTATTCTGAGCCACTACAAACTAGTGGCTCACAAAATTTTGCTAGCTTAGGTGTCAACTATTTATTTGTTCTTATTCAATATATCATCTTAATATATTATTATTGGTCATGAGCAACTTGAATTTTATACTAAAAAAGTGCTTCTGGTTTTGATCTTTATTATCTTCATAAGATAACATAATAAGATTAAGACATGTAAGAAAATGTAGGAAAAATGATTATTGATAAGCTTACCTTAAAAATAATTATTGATATAGTTTTTTAAAGTTGGAGTAATGATTTTTAAGAAATATCTTCAAACACTTCCTTAACATCAAGTCAACTATCATTGGATGCTAATTGTGAGTGTTTTAATTATGGTGTTTATATATGTCATTTTATGTTACATATATCTTCTTAAGATATAAATTAATTACAAGAAATCATTATTTGTAATTAATTAAAAAGATTTCTATACTTTAATATCATCAACTATAAGATCATAAATTAAATAGTTTTTTTTAATAACAACATAGAGGTCGTCATCTCTTGTTGATGTTTAATTAGAACTTGTCTAGGTGAAAAAGATACTACCTCGTTATCAAAATGAAAATCGCAGTTTTACCTAATATAACTTACACAAAATTTCATATACATTCTTGTAAATATTGATAATTACATATATTAAAAAACTTAAAATTATGTTAATATCCTTATAAAAACTCTCTTTCTATATCTAGATTCTAGATACATAATTTAATTATAATTAAATCATTTAAAAATTAAAATAATTCTTTTTTCTCTTGCTTGTACATGCTAACTTGTTAAGCATCGATATAAAGTTCTTATCATATATGAGTTAAATAATGGTGTAATTTTAGTGGATTTTAAATGTTTTCCTTTTTAATTAAATTATGTATGTAGATGGATACATATGAAAGTTTAAAAGTCGAGTAAAGTTATTTGAAATGTATCTAACTTTATTTCTTTTGCTATTGTGTGTACTAAACTTTAAAAAAAATTATTGTGTGTATGAAACTTTTAATTAATTGATATTATGTGTTTCAAACTTTCTATTGTAGGTACTAAACGTATATATTTATCCATTTTTTAGGTAACCAAAATACACACTAGCAACAAGTTAAAATTTTGATATACACACCGGAAACTTTTAAAATTTCATACACATAATAGCGGAGGGTGTAAAATTTAATACATTTGCAAGAACATGACCCCTTTGGAACTTGATCGACCCAGTAAGAGTGAGCCAATTCCATGTGCCACACCAAATATTATTATCCTTAAACCTGTATCCACTACAAAGTACTTTTCGAACTCCAAAAAAAATAACCTTGGAAAAAGATCTATGTAAAATAATAGTGTGTTCACTTTATCACTTATGGGAAAATTTTCTAGTTTTTCAGAAAAAGTGAATAAATAGAAAACATGTTTAGAGAAAACTTTCTTATTTTTTTTCTTCATAAAATAGTTATTTTTGTTAAAAGCAAAAATCTCTCTCCCTTTTAAACATATCAATCTTAATGAAATTATAAAATAATTAATAATAATCTTAGATAACACTAAAAATAAACTGATAAGAATAAATAATAATTACAAACACAAATTATTATTATTAAATAATAATAGTGAAACTAATAATAATAATATTATTAAAGTATTATCATAAAAATAAAACTCCACCATTTCATCTAAATATGTTTTTTAAATATTCTGAAAAATAAAAATTTCACCTCTTGTCTAAGAAAATTAGAAAACTTATTCACATGAGAAATTTATCTTATGTAATCCAAATATGCCTACTTTTTTAACATGAGATAAAATAAGAACTTTAATTAGGTCAACTTATACAACAAGATTTCTAGACAAATGTGACCACATGCATGAGAGGATGTGTGATAAAACGTGGCAGCCTTGGTAGTAGATCATGCAGATAGTTATGTGTGATCAAATATGACAGCACAGGTAGTTATGTGTGATATATAAAATGTGACAGCCTTGGTAGTAGACCATGTAGATAGTTGTGTGATCAAATATGGCAGCCTTGGTAGTTGATCACGTAGGTAGTTATGTGTGATCAAATGTGGCAGACTTGGTAGTTGATCAAATGTGAGATCAAATTTGATAATCTTGGAAGCTAATCACCCGTGTAGTTATGTGTAATCCAATTTGACAGCCATTTTTGGTTGTTAGTTATGTGGATAGTTGTATATGATCCAACTGGGTAGTCTTTGGTAGTTAATCGTTGGTGATTTTATAAATGGTCACTTTGGTAGATGGACTCAAGGTGGAGTTATGGGGTTGGAGATAGAGTCATGACGAACTCCTGAGAACTAGACAAAGAAATTACTCGATCTTTTAAAGTAAGACAACTATTTCTCTTTGAGTGAAACCAAACAGTTAGATAGTTCCGAGAGTCAATATTCGAAGTTAGTGATGATCCAACCTCCACTTTGACGTGGATTAGGGAAATGGAATTAGTGTTTGATTCTTGTGATTATGATGAGAATCAAAAGGAAAAATGTGTTGTAAAAATGTTGAAAGGCCGTGTTGTAGACTTGTAAGACCGAGCGTGTAAAACCTTATCTAGAGAAGTGGTAGAAAAGTTGACATTGCATTAGTTTATTAGGCCGCGTGTAGCGGTCTACCCGAGCCCCTTCGGGTTCATTTGGGTTTGGCCGGCTCCTTCAGGAGCACCGCTACGCCGGCCCTTTCCGGTTGTAGCCTTCTTCCTCCATTTCGGGTTTGGCAACCCGACGCAAACCGAAGCTTCCCTTTTTTTTTGGTTTGTAGAGAAAGTAAAAAGAAAGAAAATATTTGGGTTGATTTGGGATGAGTGCTACTTAGGTTTTAGATTAATTTGAGTTGGGAAGGAAAAAGGAAGAAAAGCTGATGTAACAGCTAATGTGACATTTAGGTTAATTTGGGTTAGTGCATGCTATACTCATGGTCTTAGTAACATGCGGGAAGAATATTGCATCAAGCATGATCTATTTTTAAAATAAACCAGGATTGTTTAATTCTAGCGCTTCGCAACTAAGTATGGTTATACCTATTGTATATAAGGGCAAAATGCGCGAAATTTAAAAAAACTTTACCAATATTGTCATTGTATGCAATTAACTTTATTTTGTACCTAAAAATACATACAATTTACAAATTT
>JAUEJL010082774.1:0-15084 GCA_032274825.1 Drosophyllum lusitanicum
GGGATAAGTGCTATAGATAAGAGTTACCCGGTTTTCTATATACTTAGTGTTACACAAGGTATAGGATATCTAGAGCATCTATGTACAATAGTGAAATATGACATGTGGTCTCTTTCATCCGGACCACGCCACATAGGTGTTGGGAGGTGTTGACGACCCGAATGATAATGTTATTACCTTCACCTGAAAGACAACACGTTGCACTTATGTATTGATTGGTTGTAGTAACGAAGTGGATAAACCTTAGTAGATTTATGTACAGGTTTGGAATCGCGTCCTAACTAGTGCACAAATTACAAGGCATGCTAGTAGTGAATGAGGTTTCTCCTTAGGCATTGATTCTATGGTTAGGGAGACCATATGGACTAATGATACGATAGAATGATTAAAATAATAAAATTGATTTATTCATAAGTCTGATTACGACTATTAACCGATTATTTGGTTATATGAATTATAGTCTATTTGACCTTTAGCTGTGATAATAGAATTGGGTAATGGAATGGGCCAAATACATGATTGGGTCAGGAATCGTTGAATATTCTTTGTATTTGTAATATCCATTTTCGAATGTAAATAATACATATTTAATAGTAATACTAAGAGCACTTTTTTTATAATGCTACTCTTGTGGATATATTTTCTTTAAGGTATAAATACTCATTTATGGCACAAAACCCTAGGTATTTAGCACTGTAGCCGAATCTGAATACGTGTAAAAGGTGTAGTGTATGTGTTCTTCGTTGCTGCCACGAGGAAGGAAGCTTAAATCAAGGTCATTCTTTCTTCAAATCATTGAGAATCATCGGGTAATGATCCTCAAACCTTGTGGTTAATCTCATACATATTTTACAACTTTTATTAGGGATTTGATTGAGTTTTGTTAGGTCTATATCACTCTTCGAATGGACAAATTGAACCGAAGACAAAATGGGACTTAAACCACGTTGCACTCAACAAAAATGAAAGTAATTGATAATATGAATGATGTTAGGAATTCATAGCAATGAGAATCGGTTCAAATGGGTGAGTATTGGTCGATTGATTTCTGTTAGTACCGAATGTGTTCTTAAGTTTATTCAGAATCGAAAACTATAGTTAGTATAACAATTGAAAACCATGGGGTTGGGTAGAATCAAAAACTGGGTTGAGTCTCTTCTTGAGTTTCCCCAATCGTAAATCACAACTTATGAATCGTAGATAGCCTTGGTGCCAATCATTTCTTCGATAGAAAACTATGTGAGAATAGAATCATAAATCAGAACTCAGTGTAATCGAAAAGAGGAATCATAAATCGAGGGAATCGAAAAGTATGAATTGTATGCAAGAATTGTAAACCCCATGTTGAGTACTGAATCAAAAGGATTGTAAATCAGAGTAGCAATCGAAAAGTTAGACACTAGAACAAGATTCGAGAACCTACCTTGTAGCTCAGATCGTAAATTGCGATGGAAGGTTAATGATAATCGCAAATCGTGAATTAGCACCTGTAGCTCAGAATTGTAAACCGGCCATAGTAGTAATTGAAATTTGTGAATCGAAAAACACATTTTTTTAGTGAATCATAAATTGGGCCTAGGGGATAAAATTGTAAACCGCACTATAGAGTGGAACCGTAAACTTAAGTATGTGTATCAAATCGAAAACTTAAGTAAAGCCTAATTATGTAGACTACAAGTAACCGTGAACTTTCATAAATTCATAAGTAGTTGTTGTTTGACCTAGAGCTACAAGATCAAGTGAGTTTACATTAACTTACTCCTTAGTCCTTATACAGTGATATGTACTTGTAGTGTAAGTGTTGAATTGCGTATGAGATATGTGTAACTGTTGTTGGCTAATCTGTTTCTGCTGTTGTTTGGACCAACCGGGCCTGTGTGGCTGGTTAGGAGAAGATGACTTCATCTGAAGGTGTGACATGTGATTAGTCATAGCTGGTGGGGCCCAAGTTAGACATCAAAAGGGTGGGACCCAAGATGCTGCAACAAGGGCGGGGCCCAGTTGCAGTACGTGATCTGTTGCAGTGTATGCTATCCGCTATAAAGTGTAAGTATGATGTTAACTCGCTGAGCTTTGTTCTTACATATTGTTGATTTATATTTTCAGAATTGTCAGGTAAAGACAAAGGCAATACTCCAGCATGATGATAGCGATGTTAAAGGTTTTGATTAAAAGTTTCTTTAAACAATTATGTTTTTTATTAGCTTCCGTTGATTTACACAATTTAAGTACTATGTTTTGGGATGATTATAATTATTGATTTTTGAATGGTTGATTCATATCATGTGATTTATGTTGATAGAAAAAAAATTGGTACGTTACTGTATTTAATTAATAACATGTTTTTGAATCGACTTTTGATTTATGCTCTTCTGTTATTCACGAGGCTTAAACCCATACTTGGTTTTATATAACACTTTTATGTAGGTATTTTCTATTTATATAAGCATATATGGGTGTATATTTGGTAAATGATTTGTTAATTTTAGGGCAAATTGCATTAAAATACAATGAACTTTGTTTTAGTTACCATTATATACAATCAACTTTCTTTTCTTAAGAATAATACAATCAACTTTCTTTTCTTAAGAATAATACAACCAACTTTCATAATCTTCCCATTGTATGCAACTTGTTGTATACTATGGAAGTTATGACAAAGTTCATTGTATACAATGGTAACTAAACAACAGACACATGAAAAGTTGTTTGCAAACAATGAGAGAATTATGAAAGTTAATTGTATTATTTTTAAAATTTTAAAGTTGGTTATATACAATAGTAAGTAAAACAAAGTTTATTATATTTTCATGCAATTTGCCCTTAATTTTATCCATGACGTAATTTAATTCTATTTTTTTTCCCATCTAGACTATAAACATTTATGGATTTATTGACTTAGAAACTGTTTTCAATAATTACTTGATTTTTGTAATTTAATTAGTTTTTTTCTTAAAGCGAATTCCTCTTTATGATTCATAGTTACTTGATTTTTGTTACTTCCAAGAGTTTGAAAAATGATTGCTTTAACATATTGTAATACTTGTCTAAAGTGTTGTATTACTTAACTTAAAATTGATAAAGATGGGTTTAGTTCATAAAAATGTACTTAAATTTGCTTATTTTTTATTGTATGTATCCAACTTTAAAACTTACCTTTTAATGTATTGAATTGTAATACTTACCATTTTGGGTATTTAGTTTCAAAATCGGATACATATAATAGTAAAATATATAAAGTTTGAGGGTTTCATACATTAAAAAGTAATTTTGGAAGTTCAATACATTAAAAGGTAATTCTAAAATTTGAATACATAAAAGTATAAAATAGCAAAATCTGTAAAGTTAAATACATTTGGTTTAATTTAACCCAAAAAATGACACAAATGCTTTATAAAGTAGTAGAAATATGTGTGCGCGTGCGTGAAACCCGTTTTATTTTACATAGTTAAGAATTTTAATTCCTTTAAATTTATCTTTTCGGTATTTATAAATTTCATGTATATGTAAAAATTAAAATAGAACCAATTATGAGTATAAATTATGTTGTAAAATAAATTAACCTACATATTTTCGTTAACATCACTTATTATGTAAAAAGTATTTAAAAAAATATCAAAAGTTTCAGGATGAGATCTATTACTAATGTACTTGTTTATAAAATAATTTCTTTTTATTTTTGTTTATTTTAAAAGTTAAAAGACAAATCGATATAGAATATAGTATTGGATAAATTATCTTGTCAAGAGCAATTATATAAATAAGAATATTAAATATTAAATATTAAATATTAAATGAAGTGACATGTTATAATACATTTGCCATCCTTTTATGTTTTATCTATGGGTGTTAAGATCCCGATATTAATTTAAGATTATGCGATTTTACAATTTTATTTAACTTAAAAAGTTGATTATAAACAGGATCTCTACAAGTATAACATCTTACACATAGGAAATCAATATGATCTTGATCCGATCGATAAAATAAAAAAGTAACAAGCAACCTGGTTAATGACATATAAAGTAGATTAAGTTGTCAGCTAGCTAGAGTTGTATCTTCTATTAAGATCATGGTTAAACTTTTAATCTTATATTAATTGGTAAATTGAATTAAAATATAATAAATTTTATTTTAGTTATTACTGTATGTAATCAATTTTTTTCTTATAAACGGTACAATCAATTTTCATTACTCTTTCATGTATGCAAACAGTTATTTCTTATGTCTGATATTTAGTTACCATTAATTATATACAATAAACTTTGTGATAATTTCCATTGTATACAAATATAATAATTTGCATACAATGAGAGGATTATAAAAGTAGATTGTATTGTTTAAAAATAAAAGTTTTTCACGGTATACAATGGTAATTAAGGCAAATTTAATTATATCTTTCTATAATTTACCTTATATTACTCAGTCTTAATTTTACTATGATATAAATCACAACACGTATAAAAAAAACTAGAACATTTGAGTAGGATTTTCTGATCTAATCATTCGACTCCAATCTTCTAAACAATAAAACGATCCATGTATAGTATAATATTGATTTGACAACCTTGCTTTTATTAATGTCTTACTAATTGAAAATCCAAACCAAACTTTAATTTGACTTGAGCAAGAGGGCTATTGTAGTATTGTTTGTGATGGAGCATTGTATTTAGCTATGATTGATGACTTGCATGAATTCCTCAGAAATAAAACATTTGTTTTGAAAAATACGATGACAATAAGAATGAAATACCAAGATTTTCTCCTAATCGACAAGGTTATGACAAGCCATATAAAAAAAAGAATCTTCATTTTCATTCTATTCACGTTATGTTAAGTTTCTGTATATAAAAAACACCAAGCACATGTTTAGTATGAAGGAATGCAAAACGAAATGAAATAGATCATTGTGATATAATACAAACACCCGGTTTTAAATCATCTTAAACACAATTTTTTAAGTGTAGTGATTTGTGCACAATAAAATTGTTCATACACAATAACTTGTAACATATACTCTTAACTGTGTGTATCTATTATGTATAATCAAGATCTATTATGTACAAATCAGGCCCCGGTTGTCTCTCTTTATCACACATGTAACGATCAGTGGGTCAAACTCGATAGGAGTAAGACTCAAAATTCCATTTCGCATGTGGAGTGTCCAAGAAAACAAATCAAAGCTAGCAGGTTATTCAACCATATTACTACAAGTCAATTAGTCAAAGTCAAACGAATTGATTGATTGATTCTAACGATTAAACAAGTCTCTATATATTCTAGGATGCACCATGATCCTAAGAAAGCTTTCTGGATAGATATATAAATATATCTGATATTTTTAATATCTAAGTGTTTGAATAAATAATTTTTTTTGATATTTTGTTTTATGATAGTAATAATAAATAACTCTGTTATATTGTTAACAAGTAAATTTTTTTGGTATTACAAAAAGGCTAGGTGCCAAGATTATAGATAAACATGCGATATCCAAAAATAATGATATTAGATTAATAGATTGTTTAAAAAAATTATATATAGGTATATAGAGTGATGTTCCTTATATATATAAATACATTAAAGATTAATACATTTTTTGTCCCTGTTGTTTGTCAATTTTAACAGTTTTGGTCCGTGAAACAAAAAACTTAGGGATTCATTCCATCCCGACCCGAATTCATTGTATTTTTGGTCCATCCTAAACTTGAAAGGACCACATTACTTCACTAGTTCACCCATGATTTATTTACAATTTTTTAAATTTTTAATTGATTTAAAATATTAAATTGTTTTTAATCTTTCTGGAAAAAAAAACTTAAACAAATTACTTAAGAATCTCTCTCTCGTCACTGCTCTTTCTACTCCCACCACTCCACCCGCTCTCTTTCACTCACTCCGGCCACCACCGGTGTAACCTAACTCTAGTTACCACCAATACAACTTTCACTCACTCCGGCCACCACCGGTGTAACCTAACTCTAGTTACCACCAATACAACTTTCTCTCTAAAATCACCTCCAGTTTCAGCCTCCACTATCTCCAACCACCTCCGTCTCCACCTTGGGCTTCGTAAAACATAATGATAAAGATCCCAGAAGTCAGAAAAGACAGAGAGAGAGAGAGATCAGATCCAAAGAGAGAGAGAGAAAGAGAGAGAATTAACTCGAAACTTCTAACATCATCACCACCACCACCGCTAACACTACTCGCCATCTCCATAACTCCATCGCCAACCACCACCACCAACAACCTTAGAAAATTAAATCTAAACACACACAAAACGTAGAACAATCACAATTGCAACACGCAACAGGGGATGGCGCTAAACCCTAGGACGGTGATCGATTAACAAAAGGATGGCTCACCCCAAAAGTCCCAATCCATTTTTTATGGTGATGGCTCACGGATGGCTATGAAAGGAGGATGGCTCACTCTAAAGCCCCAATCGATTTTTGTTTGATTTTTTGATAAATAGGGGGATTTTGTTTGGATTTATGATGAACAAGGGTTTTTGTATATGGGAAGATGAAGGAGGCGGTGCTGGTGAAATTTCTTGCGGCACCAACAACGATGATGTCTGGTGTCGATGCTCAAAGGACAAGTTTGAAAGAGAGAGAGAGTGTGTATGTGTGTGTGTATTTATGTGTGGTGGAGAGAGATTGCAGGTGACGGCGACAGAGACGGAGACTTAGAGAGAGATTGTGGATGGCGGTCTTGATCGACGACGGTGAGGGAAATTCTTTGGTTTTATCATAGAGAAATAAGGGAGAGAGACAGAACCGATGGGTCCTAGGAGAGTTAAAAGAGAGAGAAATGATATTTTTATTTTTTTTAAATTAAAATATTATTAAATAATATATAAACAGTTAATAATTAAAAGAAATGAATAATTTATTTTGATAAGGGCATGTTTGATCATTTTAAGTTTAGGATGGATAAAAACAACAATGAATTCAGGTTGGGATGGATTGAATTCGTAAGTTTTCAGATCTAGAGATCAAAATATTTAATTTGGTAAATCAGAGTGACAAAAAAATATAGTTAAATCTACCTTAAAATAGAGTATGTAAAGAAGAGTGAATTATATTTGGAATTTTATCATAAAATACTAAACTTCTTTAAAAAAGAATTATACCCTCGAATTATAGGTGTAGAATGGGTGTAAGTGTGTGACGCCCCGAAGAACCGATGCATTGCGTTGGTAAATTATTAATTAAAATCAAAATATATAAACTAAAAGTTTACTAAACATAAAATTTAAAATCATAATAAATCATTTTTTTCCAAAACATTTTCTTTACCCTTTGAGTTTAACAGGTTAATATTGCATAAGATACATGCTAAAGTTATTCAGGTGAGTTTCATTATTGTCATTACATTTAATATACTAGATTAAATACCCATGTGATACACGAGGTGGTTTAAAAAAATAATAAATATTAAACATAATTAAAAAGATATTAAATAATTATAAAACGCGAATGAATTAACGACATATGGCATCAACGCTTAAACCAGCGGTGGAAGCGTTGACTCGATGGGGAGTACAGATGTGACGACAAAAACGCGGTATCATAATATGAAGTAGGAATAGCAACGGGGCGGGGATTGGTTCCCCCGTCCCGGCCAGTCCCAGTTTAAGAAAACCGTCTCCATTCCTCTCTTAAAAAACCGCGGGGATTTAAACGGGGATCCACATCGGGTAACCAGGGAAAACCTAGGGGAAACAGGTATCTCCGTTTAATATAAACATGCGATTACAGGTCACCGCGGAGATACTCATTAAAGTAAAACTGTGATTTTTCACCATGGGGATCGTCACTATTAAGATTTTACCACAAGTTTTAAAAAATGATTATACTAAATTATACAACATTATCGAATACAAACATATCTGAATAAATTAAAGTTTTTAAGAGTCTAAATGCATCCAAGATATCAAAGCCAAACAATCCAAATAAAGACAACTATTAAAATTAGGTTGTTTGAAAGTGTATAAAGATTTGTATATTTTCTATTTAAAATTAATTCTATGTATATTAATATATATATATATACACACACACACATATAGAAATATGATCAATATAGATCCTAATTTTAACCATAGAACCTAAAGAACAAATCTGGACCTTTAAATTAACCGAATCAAAGGCTAAGATTTCTTGATTGTATTTTAGTAATTTATAAGATCAAATTATATATCTAAGGGTAGTATAGGAAATCAAGTTTTAAAACCAACTTCACCTTCCACGTTTAAAAATACATCATCACAATTTCATTTTATATTTTTAAACAATTAAATAAAACATTACCCCTCAAAGTTTAAATTTATCATAACTAATTAAGTTTTTAGAATTTAAGCAACAAAATTGTATCAATCTACTAGTCTTTTTAATCCTCTTTAAATCAAGACCGAAAATTTTATTTTGAAAATGCAACCCACGTGAAGATGATGACGAAAATGAAACCCAGATGAAAATGATAACAAAAATGCAAACCAGATGAAAATACAGATATGTTGGGTTTGGGCTTTAGCATTTTTTAGTTTTTTATTTCGAACTTTACTTTAATTTTCATCACAGTTGTTACCGAATGTGTAAAAATGCGATTAGGTTGATTTTTGTCGTGTTTTGAGTTTTGCGTTTTGAAACTAGATATTGAAAATGAAAGTGTTTGTTAAAAATGCAACTGGGTTGATTTTTTGTCTCAAAATATATTTGTTTGATATTTATTTTGTATTTTCAAGTGAATATTTGTATTGAATATGTATGTTGAATTAAGAAATGCAAACTATATGTACATGCATTTTCGAAAAAATGTATGTTGAAAATGCAGATATATGAACATGCATTTTTCGAAAAATTGTATGAAAATACAAATATGTACATGCAAATATATGAAAATACAAATATATGAACATGCAGATATATGAACATGCATTTTCGAAAAAATCATCTGAAATATATCAAGACTAGACTTAGATTAAAGAAGATTAAAAACTGAATAATGTGGTAAAAATTTTATTAAAAAACATAGACAAGTTGAAGATATGAAATTTTGAATGCCAAATGGGTTTTTTTTTTATTTTTTATGAGGGAGGGGAGGTGACATGGGAAGAGAAGAACAAATTTTTTTTGTTTTTCTTTTTTGCCCTTATAAATCATGACTCGTGTCAGGTTTATGTGAGTTTTATGGGTTATATGTTTATGGGTGGTTTTACATATAACCATGCCGTATATGTGTATAGTTAATATTAAATTATAATGGGGTGATCGGGGCCGGGTATCGGGTAATCAGGGCAGGGATCACCAAACCCGTTCCTGTTTAAAATAATCGGGTTTTCCCCGTTCCCGTCCCTGTCCTCGTGCCCATCCCCGCCCCGTTTATGTCGGTTTTCGTTTTTCCCCGTCGGTTTCGGGTTTTTTTGTCATCCCTAATACGACGAGAAGTGATTGTATTTCTTGTAAAAGTCATCGATCATTATTGTTATAATTAGCAGTGGTAAGGTTAAGTGTTTATTGGTTATAATTAAAAAAATTAAAATGATTATATAATATTTTAGAATGATAAAACTAAGAATTTGCTTGAATATGATATTTTGAAATATTATAAATGGTAAATATGATATTTGTAAATTAAGGTGGACAACTACGATTTTTTTAGGGTTTAAGAATAGCATTTATGAAATTATCTCTAATAATTTTTATTTAAATTATAGTCAAGATTGAATCTAATATTAACCAAGAAAAGTCAAAATTGGATTTTAATTTTTTTTAATCAAAATAGGTGATTAACATTTGACCGTTATAATTTTCATCTAAATACAATGACTAGAATTATCTAATAGATTTTATTAAAGTTAGTCTTTTATTTATTTATAATAGAAGATAGAAGATTGAATCCAAATAGGCCGAAACATACATGGTATCATTTGCATTTAAAATCAATATCATGCATCATTTAAAACATGGCACACACAAAAACCTTTAAGCACATTTCTCGTCAAAGACAGATTTCCTCGTCATGCATGACATGATGACGGTACATAAGCATTTTTTTGGACATTACATGCCTATCTTTTCCGAACATAAATATGTTTTCTTTTCACCGAGCTATATAGCCCTCGGGTTGTAGTGAGTGTGGAACTCACGTTCTTCTAGAGTCTGGATTATATATATATATAGAGAGAGAGAGAGAGAGAGAGAGAGAGACCTAACAGGGACCTCATATGTTAGACAACAGTATTTGTAACAACTCGTAATATATAGATAGAAAGATAAAAATGACTCTAGCATGTGGAGTTTATAAAAACCCATCTCATGTGAAGAATATAATTTAGCCTCTTAGTTAATTTGTGACTTGCAAATCTACCAGAGTCGTTTTTTGTTTAATTTTATTGGGTAATAAATGGTTGCATTCTAAAAAATAAATTTTTTTTTTGTTGCAACGATGCATAAAAAGGGGCGGATATTTATACTAGATCTAAATTGAAAAACAAGAAAGTTGAAACAATAAAGAAGAAAAAGATGAAGAACAAGAATATATGTAAATATGAAATAAAGATGCATAAGATGCAAAACATAATAACCATTTATGGTAAAAAAAAGTTGTATGTTATATTTATTTAAAATATATATACACACTTAGATGCAATACACTTGTATTTTGCATGATTAAATGGATTTATGTAACACTCTAAATTATAAAACTGATATTTATATAAAATACCCTTTTTAAATATTCACATATAGTTGGAAAACAAACGGAAGCGTATTCTAATATAAAAACCAAGTTTGTTCAAAAGATATTCACATATGCAAGACTAAAGTGTACCACGAAGGTTTTATATATTACACAACGAGGCGTTAAAAGTTTTCAAAAGATTTATAAAACAGTGGTCAAACAGAAGTTTTGCTCTTGTCTTTGTTGCGCCCTACAAAAACATTTAAAACAGTATCTGATAAGCTACAAGAACTTAGTGAGTATGCCGAACTGTTAATCATATAAACGCATGCATAAGATCGCATAGATATATCACGCGTATAATAGATAATCAATGCCAGCATCTGGTTCTAGACCTAGGGCAGCAATCATAGGTCACAGTACTGTATCACATCTGAGCCCTACTGCACATAGAAGTATGCTATTCAACACATATGAATAATACATGTATAATATTCCAATATGATAACACACATGATTGTAGATATGAAGAATAGTCTAGTAAATTCACCTTATAATTAGTAAAGTCCTATAACAGTCCAACGACGATATAATTCAACGAACACGCCAACGACTAATTTCTACACGTAATATATCAATAATATGTTAAACACATAATACTACTGAATAGCTGAAAACTGGGCAGTGCACTGGCACGCCCGTGCCTTTTCTTTCAGGTACGACTATGTCTTTCTCAGACATGGGCGTACCTATCCTCAGACATGCCTATGCTTGTGCCCCAAAGCACAGTGCGTACCATAAGAACTAGGGTTTGCCACAGTGAGATAGGCACACCCATACCCTCCTTAGATACGTCCGTGTCCACCCCTAGTCTGCTGTAGAACAACTTACAGTCGACTGTTTTGGTCTATTTCAACCCATATCTCAATTCTAATCGATTTTTAACATCATAGGGGTGTTTTCCTACACCCCAAACAACTTATAACATCAAAAACAACAACAAGAAACATATTTGATCATTGATTCAACCATTTAAATCACTTTTGAGCCATTTGAACTTAAAACAAACAAACCAATCATACCTTGATGATTATAGGATTGAGATGATGATGTTAGATGCTTAAAACACCGATTTCTTGATCAAAAATCGCAAGGGAAAAGGGGCAGCAGGTTGTACGTACATATGTATCTGCTGTATGTTTGTGTTTGAAATGATCAAGAAGAAAAACCATGTATATCTACAAGTTTCGCGTATATGCAGAAATGGTCCATACAGTTATTTAGCTCTTAATTTGACGGTTTTAGCATCTCTAGTTTTATAAACACATCTGATCTCATCTAGGCAACTCGTAATGTATAAAACACTTATTTATTAATATTTATTTAAGGATATTTACACCTTGGGTGTTACAGTTTATTACACCAAATTACAACAAATTTTGCCTCAATGGAAAAACCACTATAGACTTACCATCTCTCCATAAACTATACCGCGTCAAGATGATCAGATCAAAAGGAGATGTATAGAGCCCTCTTACGTTCTTTTCTTTTAATAAAAAAAGGCTAAGGTAGAAAAAGGATCACTACAAAGGTTTTATCGGGATACAAATATAAAAGTGATAGATAGAGAAAAACTGACGTAACGCCGAAGTTGCGATTAAGATAATGGGGTGAAGAGATTAGTATACTCATTTCTTTTAATGAATAAGAATGTTTATACTTTATACATCACAGAATTCATAAAATTAAATATGAATAGTGATTTTGTTTTATTTTTTGAAATGTGTGTACATACAAAAACTAATCCAAAGGAGTAGCTAGGGGATGAGGTTTATGCATGAAATAAGAGGGAATAAAGCATAGGAGGGCAAAGGTAACATGATTGTGTCCAAAAAATACATTTAAGCGATAGGTTTTGTCTCCTATTCCGTATTTGTCTCGTTACCTGACATTTCCATGATTCCATCCCTTGGCAATCGGGTGGAGGCGTGGAGCCGTTGTTATTTATTAACCTTATTATTATTCGCTTATTATTAAAAAAAATAAAACATATCATCATAAAGTTAAAAAGAAAGAACAGAAAATAATAAAAATAAATAGCATCATTTATTTTTAGTAAAATGAGATATGAGTATTAAAATATTTTCCTTTTTGATAGGATAAATATTTTCATATGGGTTTAATATTTTTTTTTTGAATGATTATTAATCAACATTTTTTTTGAATAATAATAATAATAAGGGTTTACTTCTTCAAAATGTATTAAGCTATACCCCAATTGTTAATATGTGTATTCACCTTCCAAAAATATTATTGTGTATATCAAACTTTCAAAAAATGTGTTATTATGTGTATTAAACTTCCTATTATATATACTAAACTTATACTGTTTTTGATTTTTTATGTACTCAAAATACGTATAATAACAACAAATTAAAAGTAATATACACAGTAACATTTTTAAAAAATGGATACACACATTAACAATTGGAAAATGTAATAATTAGATTTAAACAGCTTTACCTAAAATATAGGGAAATTTTGTGTAGGATCAATAGTCATAAGAACTTTAATATTCTTACATTTTTAATACAGGTTAAGATTATTCAATCTTTATAGCTTGAGAGAGTAGAGAGGGTGGATCCCTTGATATAGTATGAAAGTATGACATTGATTTATTCCAGAAAGGAATTTTTTTTTTTCTGAAAAATAAATAAAAGAGGGTTGTATTAACATCACTTATAGTCTTCTCTTTTATCGAGATGGTCGTATGCTTACACAACTTATAAGAGGGTGTTTAAATTGTTAAAGTGGTGTCATTATCTTTAAATTTGATAAAGACTAGATTAAAATTTTAGAAAAAGTAATGATAATAACACATTCCTCTAAGAATTCCAACAACTCCTATATTTTGTATGAAAGGTTTTACATCTTTCTATTTTATAATCATTGATATCGCGTTTATTATATATAAATCATGTGCGATATCTATTTAATTTTAGCTGAAAAGTGTGAGTATTTGTATAAAAAGGTACGTTTGCCTTGGTGTTTTATGTTGCAGGCTAAAAAGGCGAGATTGAAAATTATTTGAAGGAAAATCAAGGAAAAGATGAAAGAAGAGAAAGAAAGAAAAGAATAAAGAAAAACCAAGGAAATGGGCACAACCAAGAGGTCGCGGCACGACCTGTTGTACATCGCGGCGCGACGAATGAAGACAAGGCAACCGGTCAAAGATTCAAATTTGAAGTCTATTCAATGGTGACAGCTAAGGATCGCGACGCGACGCAATTATGGTCGCGGCGGAACGTATGGATAATGTCATATTCAAAATTGGATAAAACTGAGATCGCGATGACTCTAGGGATCGTGGCGCGACCAACTACCCGTCACGGCATGATCCCCTGTTTTGGCATATCTATTTAAACACGACTCGAGATCTGATTTGGGGTTAATCACCCCACTTCTTCTACCCATTATACTGCAAAACACGTTTAGAGGCCGTCCAAGGAAAAACCAAGGCTGGAGATTGGAGCTTTATTGTGAAGAACAAGGCTTGATTCATCATTGCTTTCACGGTTTTTCTTTCCTATTACTCATGTTTAGTTTATTTATTGAATTCCAGTGTTCAATTATGATGTATCTAGGCTAAACATTCTGTTTTCCTCCCTAGAGGAGATGATACTCTATAAAGTTGTTTAATTTCAATATTTTAGGATGCTAATTCATCATATATTTGTCTTACAAGCTTTACTAAAGATCCATGCATGTTTTAGATTTTGTTTTTAAATGTTTATAATATGAGTTCGCATAAATTGGAAGACCAGTCCATTTATGTAGCTTTAATCTTAACTATTTAGGATCAATAGTTAGTTTTGACTAGTGATTGACCAAATCTTAGGCTTAAACATACAAAGATGGAAGCTTTAATGTGTATGATTGATGCATGATGACCTTTGTGTGTCAATTTAATGATATATTAACTTAAATAATCATTAAAGGTAGAGTCTTGTTTGACTCGAACTTAAAACGGCTAATTATGCTTTAATAGACTTCATGACCATAAAGTTTAATTAATTGCATGGTTATAGGGGTAGATAATCTGACCAAGAGTCTAACCACTATAGGAATCGGTATATGATGATTTAGATGTCCATTGCACAAAATTAATTGAACTTAATCAACTCGAAAGGTAAAATCGAATCTAGGGAGAGAAATATTCAATCTATAGTTAAAGTCTCATGAAGATCCTTGCTTTTTGTTATGCTAGTAACATCCTCAGATTGGGCCTAGTCGTGTTCGACTCTGATACGACGAAATATTAAATAAAAGAATTATATTTAATTGATTAAGTTGAAAATAGAAGAAAATAATAATGAAATGATAATATGAAAATATTAT